>JAHLJT010002630.1:107661860-107811379 GCA_031308135.1 Acheta domesticus | reverse complement strand
ACCCATACGTATCCATCTTTCCATACATCTTTTATTTCATCTTCTTTACTTTGTTTCTTGATAATTCATCTCTCATACTACTGATATAATTTATTATATTTATCAATAGTTGATAGATTGGTTTCATTATGAAGACTTGTTGATCTCGAAAGGGATGTTCTCGACTACGATAATTCTCTTCCATTTGGTTACACAAACATATTATATTCATCTGTACTTGATAGATTGAAGTCATCTGTCTTCGTCTTTTCTGTCTTTGTCTTTTTGTTTTCATCTTCTCGATCATGATAGTATGCTTCCATTTTTTTGCAAACATTCATCATATCTATCAGTATATTATAGAGTAAATTCCTTCGTCTTTCCGTTTCATCATTTCCTGGATCCATTCTACTCCGTCTTTCCGTTTCATCATTTCCTGGATCCATTCTACTCCGTCTTTCCGTTTCATCATTTCCTGGATCCATTCTACTCCGTCTTTCCGTTTCATCATTTCCTGGATCCATTCTACTCCGTCTTTCCGTTTCATCATTTCCTGGATCCATTCTACTCCGTCTTTCCGTTTCATCATTTCCTGGATCCATTTTCTCCGTCTTTCCGTTTCAGCATTTCCTGGATCCATTTTACTCCGTCTTTCCGTTTCATTTCATTTCCTGGATCCATTCTGCTCCGTCTTTCCGTTTCAGCATTTCCTGGATCCATTTTACTCGTCTTTCCGTTTCATTGTCATCATTTTGCTCTCGATAACGATAGTTAATCTCCATATCGTTGGTATTATGTATCAAAGTTATTAGTAGATCATAGACTGAACTCATCAATAGTCCTGAACTCATTGGTTGATTAACTAAACCCGGTGGTGATCGATAGACTGACGGAGAACGCACCGTTTCCATTTCCGAAGAACGTACCGTATGCAATTTGGTGTTAAGCATGTTCAGGGCATTGCCGTGAGCAGTTGTGTCTTCTTCCATTTTGAGCCTATTGTGCTCTATATAATACTTTGAGACGGGTTTTATATACTCCGAATCGGGTGTTATATATTCCGAGTCACTTTTTCAAAGGGGCGTATTCAATGGAATTATTGAGAGTATTTTACGTGCAAACGTGACTCTTTCTTTATATATCGTCAAAGATGGGAGCCTGACCTCTTCTCCTTTCGGGTTTTTTATACTCCGAATCAGGTTTTATATATTCCAAGTCACTTTTCAAAGGGACATATTGGGGAATCACTTTTCAAAGGGGAATTATTGAGAGTATTTTAAGTGGGAGCCCGACCCCTTCTCCTTTATATATCGCCAAAGAGGGAGCCTAACCCCTTCTTTATTCACCAAAGATATATAAATTCTTACATATTCCAAAGATACGCGGTAGTTCTCATAAAGGTTCTCGATTATTCAAGTGACAATAAAGTGAATATGGAAATTACTGCTCTATGTTCTCACGGTACTACCACAGATGAACAGTGTATCAGATGTGAGGTGCTCGAAAACGTCAATTGCGCCCTTAAAAAGTTACGCGAAGCAAAATTTGCCTTATCTGTGCTCGACTCAAAAACGCTCGCACATCTACCCGTTGAGGTTTTGTGTCATTTCGTATCGCGAGACGTCCACCGCGTTTACGATAGACTACCGGAAAACATTCAAAAACTTGATTGTATTCAAGACCTCACATTATGTAAGGAACATATTAGACCCAAATTTCGTACACAATGTGATAACGGAGGACTTCCTCCTAGGAAACGTGATTGTGAATTTTGTATATATTTTCGTGAACCCTGTACACTACACTGGAATATTGACACGCCTCCGTCAAGAAAAGATTGTTCTCAATGTGTAATTTATCGCAATCAGCCTTGTATACAGCATACACACGACGACGGAAGACCCACACCGTTGAGGGAACATTGTATGGATTGCAAGAAAAACATTATTTGGATGGTGTACAACGCACGAAGATGTCGAGAATTAGATTAATTCTGGCTAAAATTGTAGACTATATATTATACAATCTAATCTTGTAATAAATAAATTATATGTAATTCAATATTTTTATTTAAATTAGATTAATCTGTTCTAAAATTGTAGACTACATATTATACAATCTAATCTTGTAATAAATTATATGTAATTCAATATTTTTATTTAAATCAGATTAATTCTGGCTAAAATTGTAGGAAAACCATCTGTATAAAACTCGAAAGGATTCTTGAGTAGAGTTTCATCTTGTATTTTTAAATAACCCCTTACACTCGGAAGGCATCTCTGAGATCATTATGGAGTGTTCTATTTTCATCCCAAAGAGCCTGGTTATACTAATGGTATTTATTGCTAAGAAAACCTCCAGCTCTAACGAAACGATAATGACTCCAAGCACCTAAAAAAAATTAACGTGAAATCTCTGAAATGCCCTTCGACTGGATCAGGGAAGATGCTGTCCGATCTGTAGGACCTGCCTTCTTCGACCAACGTCCGAGCTGGAAACCCAGATGCCCTCCGACCTGTAGGACGTTTATGTTACCAACGACACGATCACAAAGGGCTAGCATAGGATTTTAATCTTTTAGGGAATGGTAGGACCTTTTTTAAAAAAAAATATTACGCTAGGAAATGGTAGAAAATATGGAATATTAAAAATACTAGAAAATGGTAGGAAATATGAAAGGAATTATGGAATATTAAAAATACTAGGAAATGGTAGGAAATATGAAATATTAAAAAACATATATTTTAAATTTCAAATTTCAGTATATTTTTTTTAAAAAAAACACATGATTCTCAATACTAAATACACATTCATATTATATTCACTACAAATTTGTTCAAAATATACTCAATAGTAGAACTCTTCATATAAATGTGTTTTAAGTTGCTTGTTTACATCGAGATATGAATTTTTAGCATTAATATAATACACATTCATATTATATTCACTGCAAATTTGTTCAATACATTTAATGTTATCGTCGTATCTATTTAAACGTTTGTTTAAAATTTCCTCACCATCATCTATCCGCCGCTCCTTACTTCGGCAAGAATACGTTTTTTACAAAGTTCCGTAGGACAATCCAATACAAAGAGAGCTCGATAATGAAATGGAGCAATTTCTTTAGAATATACATTCCAATACTCAAATTGTTCTTGGTCCAATGGGAAACCATCAAATAAAAATATTCGTGACTGTTTTTTGTCCGTGGAGATAATTTCGAGAATTTCTTTTTAATTAAATCATAAGTAATTTCATCTGGTACTTTATTACCTTCTAAAATACATTTTTGTATTTCTTTGTTTTTTGCTGTGCGTAGTAAAATTACCAATGGCAATATGGTGTATTATTTTCTTCGTTTCTGCAATGATTTTACATTGAGTTGTTTTTCCACAACCTGGTTTTCCTACTATAAATATAATGTTATTCATTTTCCACCAGTTTCTTTAAATCACCACAGTTGCTGCGTCGTTGCGTTGTTATTGCGTCGTAGTTTCAACAGTTAATGATTTGTCTCAGTATAAGGACAATTATATATATACTGTCGTCACAGTCTATATACAGGAGGGTGTAAACAGAGGGAGAAAGAGGGGGAAACATCATTTAATAAAACCATTCAACTGCATTTAATAAAACCATTCAACTGTATTTTCGTAGTTTTGTGGAGCATGTGTACATTCCATTTTGTCTGAATTTTTTGATATCTTGATATGCTTCTAGATTCCAGAGGTCTCTCCTTTATTACGCGCTGAAACCGTGAAACTAGTATCGTTAGTACATATTATAGATCCCATAAAGTTATCTTGTGTTATTGTAACAGATTTACAATTGAAGTTGGCAATTTTCTTTTGTAGTAGTTTATATTTTTTGTTAGACCTTTTAAACAATAGAACGACGTTTTTACCTTCATTATTAATATCATACTCTCCACTTTCCGAATAAATACAATTCAACACCAGCGGTATACAATAGTATCGATTTTGCTGCTCCAATAAACTTTCATACTTCACTAAACGGTTACCCACCTTGCCGCTAAACGTAACATTGGAAGATTTTTTGCGCATATTTTGGAAACAATTGTGTTGTCTATAAGATAATTTGTTAGACAACCAATTTACTTGGATGGCTGGCACATGAAAAACATTGTTATCGCTAATGCGTTTTACGACAACAGAAATGATGTGTCCGTCGCAGTTTTTATCAAATGCCTCGACTTTTACGTGATCCCCGCAAAATAGATCGAGATGTATTAAACTGTGCGTTACAATGTATTCCAATCCAACGACAATTGGATCGCAAATCAATTTATCATTACTGGAAATTACATCATCTCCTTCTTTTACAAATTTCGAACAATAATAATCTGTAAATCGAATATACGACACTACATCAGATGCGCAAAACAAAACATCTTTATTCAATGTGAAAATATCAGCAGATACTTGTTTTATTGGAATGCTCATCAAAAGAGGAGGGCTAATAGAACATTCATAAGGAATTTTTAATTTATTACACATGTGAACTACTTTACCGTCATCGTTATTTGTTTTGGAAGGATGTGTTACTAAAACCATTAATTTCCATTGATTGAACGGCTCTACGGTCTTCCAAGCAACCAGTAAGCGTAAAAGAATATCATCCATTTTATAAAGACTATCTAGAATTATTAAAATCGTATTATCTCCATCGTGTTTAAAAAACGAACAACTCATTATCATGTTGTTGTTAACACCACTCACTTGTTTTAATATTTCTAAAAAGTGTTCATTGGATATATTTTTTAACATTTCGTAAAGCTGATGCTCCACAATCATCGTTAGAGGATGTCGCGTATATGGATCAACACTACACAAAGATTGAACAGTATCGTTAAGGACGACGACCATGTCAAAGTCTCGCCTCACGAAATCCATTTCCAAACATTTTTTTAGTTGATTCATAGCCAAATGTGATTTATTTACAATCGCAACCTGATTTATCGTCAAATCGCTCATCGCGATAGTCGCTAATTGTGCAATAATCATTTGTACATCTCGGCGACTGTTGTATGAAACATCATACACTGATATTCTATTATTTTTGTTATTGGCATTATAAAAAAATCTATCGCGTTGCTTATAGTTTTCTTTACATACGGTGGTAGTTCAATCGACATTTTATTTTGCATGACGCGATATCTTCGCGATTTGGGTTCCCCCATGTATTTCCACGAATGAGCAATTAGACCATCTACATTGGTCTTTGTTGTAAAACATTTCAACGTCGAATCAAGACGAACCACCTTTTCCACATGGTTATCAATTGTTTTCTTGTTATCTAAATTTACAAGCATGTGCGAAAACCGTTTCTTCTTCATCTCAATCGCCCTTTCCAATAACAATTTACGATTCTCCTCCTCTCTTTTTACTTTTGTCGTTAATTGTTTAACTATCATAGATGTTACTAAACGTTTCCTTCCTTTGTTTTCTCGAAACATTTTCGCTTTTTGCTTTTCTTTTAACTGTTTTGTTAATTTTTTCTCTTGAAGCATTTTCGTTTTGCTTCTCGTTTGCATCACCATGATTGTTTATTAAATGATAGATTGGCTGTCTCGTTGAGTACGGTCCAACTTTTTTATATCCCAAGTATATTCTAATGCTGTCTCCCAATTTTCTTAGAGAGTCTGAAACGTTTGCTTTTGTTCGTCGTTGTCGCTGTTGGTTTCCTTTACCGCACTCCCACTTGTTTAGGAGAGTGCTGCAAGAGTTCTTTCTGGTGTGGATGAGATTACCCACCAATATATACCATAACCAGAGATCGTCTATTGATAGCACGTGGAGGGGGAAACAGGAAATTACATGACTCAAAACAATTTCAACGTCGTCGTTTTCGGATTTACCTCCGACGCAATCCGTTCTAAATATTGCCATCAACATATATCTCGCCTTATTACAGAGGTTATTATAATTTTGTATTCTACATGCACATACATCGTTCATGGTACACCGTTTTATACAGTGACTGTTGCTTGGGCATTCTATCGTGGGTAAATGTTTAAATCTGGTCAGTTCTTCTTTGTGAATACGTAGCTTTTGCGTGATATATTCTCGATCGTCAGGCGGTGTCGTTTTGTCCGTAACGACAACTGTGGTGATGACGTTCGCAAGCAGTCTGCACCACACGTCCTGTAGAGCCGAACACGCCCCCGCAAACGTATCGCTGAAAGCGAGCGGTGTCGTTGGCAACCACTTACAGTACGGCGGCGCGTCTTCGTCTTCCTCGTCGTCTTGGAATACGCAAGGCTGTCCCACAAAGACATCTACGGCCCTATCAATGTGTTCGTGTGGGGAGTCGCATACCATGTTCAATAGGAAAACTCGAGAAGGAAACTTTGTAAATTTATTGTAAAACATTCGAATGAAGTTATGTAAAACTTCCATAATCTTCCATATTTCGGCCGGGTAATTTGGAACGAAGGCGAGAAGAGGGATGTAACTGGAGATAGAGTTGCAAAATGTAGTGGAAAGCGAACATGTCATGTCGTAGTTACTATAACTTAGAACGTTGTAGGTAACGCTCAACTCCTGTATTCCAACATTGTAAAAATCGGAAATGAACGAAGGTATTTCTTGCACGAGTTCTCGACCATTTGCAAATCGTGAATAGGGGGCATTGATGACGATATGACTACAACCATTCTCCGCGTCTACTCCGCACGTTACATCTACGATAGTATTACGTGACACATGAACATAATCCTCGAAATATCGAATAGGGCATGTTCGAAGAGAATGTCGAATCGTTGGTGTAGTTGACCTCCCACAAAGCGTTATATTAGGCGGTGCATCGCTGGCGACTTCATCGAGACCGAATCCGGTTTCGCGAGAAACGCTGTCACCTGAAGCCGCTGATGATTGTTTGTTTATAAAAAAATTGTCATTCGGTATCAGGGAAGGATGGAGTAGTTGCCCGTTTATCATTTTATAAAATACAAAATTAAAATAATAATATTAATTGGGATCATCTTATAAAAATTGGAGTCAACGCAAGACGATCAGCAATCGATAATGTAAAACAACTATTGTTACAATATAAAAATATTCGAAATTTGAAAAACAATATACGATGATGTCACGTTATGTTAGTTATCCCATACAATTCGTGTTCTCATATAATTAGGCGCAGCTGCACAAGCAACCGTCTACAGAATTTAGCGCAGCTGAACTTCATTAGACGCAGTTGGGTGAGGTAACTACGTTCTCACAGACTTGGCCGTAGCTAGGTGGAGGTAAAAAACTACGTTCTCGCAGAATTGAGCGTAGCTGAACAAGCAACTAAAACTCAACCCGTCTACTTCATTAGGCGCAGCTATATGAAGGTAACTATGTTCTCACAAATTTGAGCGCAGCTGGATATAAAGGAACTATGGAGTCTCGAGATGTTAATTATTATTGTTTCATCATTAATATAAATAAGCTGAATATAATATAAACCATTTATTATTGAATATTTGTCTTTATACAAATGTTGTAATACTGTATAAGCTAAATATATTATAAACCATTTATTATTGAATATTTGTCTTTATACAAATGTTGTATGTCAATATACAAGCTAAATATATTATAAACCATTTATTATTGAATATTTGTCTTTATACAAATGTTGTATGTCAATATAAATAAGCTGAATATAATAAAATATAAACCATTTATTAATAAATTGTTTATTATTGATGTCTACAATGTATATAGTAATACAAAAGAGAAAAGCAAAACATGTTGTAATACTGTATAAGCTGAATATAATATAAACCATTTATTATTTTAATTATACAAGCTAAATATAATATAAACCATTTATTATTGATTATTTGTCTTTATACAAATGTTGTATGTCAATATAAATAAGCTGAATATAATAAAATATAAACCATATAGTAATACAAAAGAGAAAAGCAAATGAATATACATCAGCAAATGCAACATTTATGAAAAAATATTAGAAATTACACATAATTACACAATACATTATCATTTCACAATTTTTTTGTCATTTCAATCCCAATTATCCAATAGTTTTTTATTATCATGTGATTCCCAATTATTATCCGTTTCCCAATTTTCATATACAGGTGGTTGTTTTTTCTTATCATTTGATTCCCAATTATTAATCGGTTGTTTTTCATTACACATTTCATATACAGGAGGATTCCAATTATTACAATTTTCATAACTAGGTAGTTTCAAATTATTATCCGGTTGTTTTCCATTCCAATATGTAATATATTTATAAAATATTATTATAATAATAACTATCAATAACATTAGTGAAAATACTATTGAGACTAGTAATGCCACTATTGAGGTTAGTAATTCCTCTATATTATTAAAAAGATTTAATGCCACTATTGAGGCCAATAATTCTTCTATATTATTAAAAAGATTTACATGAATAGTAGAATCAAATTGTGAGGCTAGTAATGCCTTTGTAGTATTTAAAAAATTTAAATGAATAGTAAAATTAAATTCTTGATCTATCATTTGATCCATTACTTGATCCTGATCTATTACTTGATCCATCACATGATCCATTACTTGATCCATCACTTGTTCCATCACTTGTTCCATCACTTGCTGCACTTAAATAGCGTAGAAAGAACAACTTCACCTAAACAGTGTAAAAAATTACTTAGCGAGCCAATTATTTTTGCACCTTGACAGTATATAAAAGAAACTCACTTGGCGAGGCGATTATTGTAGAAAGAAATTTACGTGGTGATTCACTTGCACCTAAAAAAGCGTAAAACGAGACTCACTTGATGAGCCGTAGAAAGATACTACTTGGCAAGCTACAAACGCGCGATTATTTATATGTTCTATCGTTCCACCACTACCATTGCCTTTATCATAGAAAACTTCCACCTTTATTTGGGACTCCAATACCCTAAGAGAGAGACGCTTCCCCCCCTACTAACTTTATTTCTACTCCAATCACAATCAAAGAAACGCGTTCCCACCATCACCGCCGTTAGAAATCCCCACCATCGCCGTCTTTATCGAGAACTCTACCACCACCACCATCGTCCCCACTTTTCACAGTTTCCGGAGGAGAAGCGTTACCCCGATTAACAGTGAATCATGTGTGATACGATTAGAAACGGAATTGGAAGAAGCTGTTTGTGTATAAAAAAATTGTATTTTTTCTAACAAAAAATAGCACATCAGATCACATCACATAAGAGTGAAAATTTATTAAAAATGGTGTTTTTTTTTTTCATTTACAGGAATATTTTTTATTGATTATAAATTGCACATCATCTCGTTAAGCATTCATTCGTAAGAGTGAAAATTTATGTTTTTTTTCATTTATAGGAATTGTAAATAAACAATTAATAGGGTATTTTTAATGAAAAATGTATTTATTAAAAAAATACAGGAATTTTTTTATTGATTTAAATAAACTTCCCTATTCTAGTATCTATATGACAATTATCTGAAAATTTAAAAGAAAATTCATTAAAATTCAAACAATAAAGAAGTCAATTTAAAATATTCATTCCCTCTTCCTCTTTCTACCTCCTCTTACTTCGGTTCTTTTTTTTCCTTTCTTTTCTTCCTCTTCATTTTGATTCTTCTTAATTTTCTTTCGAATAATTTTAATTGATTGAGAAAGCTGTTTGAATTTATCATACGCTTTCTCGAGTAAAGTAATAGTTTCTGAATTGAGAAACACGTTAGACCAGTCGTATGATTTTGTCGTTAGCGTTTTTTGAAAGACTGATAACATTAGCTTGGATAATGTCTCGGTATACTCATTGTCTAAGCATTCGTTTAGACCATAAAACGTCTCCCAACACCCCGAGCAAAACAAAGCGACATGCGTCAAAAAATCGACGCGATTTTGACTCTTATTTTGCAATGGAACGGGTTGATTGGGCAGAATCATATACCGACACACGGCTACGTCTATGAATATACCATCTCTGGAACACAATGACGTGATTCTTGGATCTCCTTCATTATTGATAAAATTGCTAATTTCATGAACAGGTGTTCTAGACAACAATGTAGCGATATTGTTTAAGACGATGGGACGAAACGACGATCCATATCGCCCATGTGGGGAAACGGAATGAAACATGTTGCTAAGACCTCGTACCGGACGCGCGAGTCCTTTTTGCCCGGCAAGTGTAAAGAGTTTGGTGCCGGGGTAAATGGGGGAATCAATAGTCACCGTGACAGCAATTGTAATTTCAAAGTTCATTTCCGATTCTAACGGCGTGCGCTCACAAAAGACTTTGGTTTGTATCAACGGATTGTGATTCGCGTTCACACCAGCGAGAAAACAAGTTTCTTTAATTTCGAGAATAAAATAAGTAATGCGTTTATCGTTGTAAACATAAATTTTTGAATATTTGCTCTGAACTGTCGCTTCCTCTATGTCAGTGAAATCGGAACTATGGAAAATAAGAGCCAGCCATATAAAGACGCCAGTGACCGTGCCGTTTGGATTTCTAGATGTAATGATGGCTCGTCTGGGATCCGTTACTAAAATTTTATCCTTTTTGTGAATTTTTACGGTGCGATTCGCATTTAAAATGTTTTTTTGTCGAATTCCGGAATTGGCGTCTATGGCATACGCATCTTGTTCCGTCATTCCGGCAATATCATCAAAAGTTGCGGGTAGTAAGAGAAATGAACCGTCTAGATCCGGATCCGAAGAAAAAAAACGGGGATGTCTTTCACTTCGGAGGCTGCGAACGGCCTCATCACAGTCCCCAGACTTTCCGTCTACATATACCTGAGAAAATCTTGCCAAAAACTCGCTATGGCGACTAAACTGCACGCTAGACGCTGTATTGAGAATTTGATCAAAGACCATGTTGCGTTTTGAAACGGACGTGTGTAAAAACTCTTCTACTGCGTTTGGTCCTCGAATAATAGTTTCCAATTCACAATGCGGTCGAATTTCGGTAAAGTATTGATCGACTGCGGCGGCGCCTTTCAACCAATACTCGTGTTCGACACGAGAGCACAATACGCTCACGCGCGTGTACGGAATAACGAAAGAGCGCATCAAGACGCCATCCGTTATGGTTACGCAAAAAACCCACTTGTCAATTCCGTATAGCTGTACGTCTCCTCGACAATGTCGTTTGAGGAACAAAGTTAAATCGATCTCGTCTTTTGCATCTTTTAAAAAAATGTTAGTAGGTACGTTCAAGATAAAAACGCGTTTTCCCTCCTTCGCCTTTTCCTTTGAGGACAATGGTGACGATTGTTTTTGAAGGTAATACCAAAACAAGAGCAGTCTGTGCAACTGGACAACGTCTTCGTTTCTACACCTGCTCTCGACAACACCTTCACACGAGTACAGTTTTTTAGGTATCTTATTGCTTTTACCTACAAACTGCTCATCGATAAAACCTTTTCCGTCAGGATACATAACTGAAGAGAATTGACGATTTCTGTTTCTATTCATAGTTGTATTATAACTACATACGATAAAACGTATCATTGTAATATTGGATATCGTGATTAAATTAAAAATCGTGGGTACATTCCTCTTGTTTCGCATAGTTTTACCGAAGCCGCCACCGCCTTGAGATTTGGTCTCAATTTCGTTGTGATAAACGTTAAAGTGTCTCTGTTCACGTGAATCCAAATTGTTGTTACACATGCTAATTCTAAAACTGAATCCCCATTCTAAAAGATAACCTCCGCACGTATTCGTCTGGATTGTGCTTTCGTCGTGATTGAAAAAAAAACCATTTTTCGTAATGTATTTGTAAAGTAAAACTACAAAACTTTTAAAACATTTATTTTTTAGTGAATCGATGTGCATATTTGTTTTCAGAATTTCACCAGTGAAAGAGGTATACACATTTACGTCATAACACAAGAGTTCGTCGGCTTCGCTTTCTGTAAAATACTTGTCGGTGGCGATGCGGAAAACTCGCTTCAATTCTTCGTTTCGCGAAATTGTTTCTTCCGAAGCGTCAGCACGACGACATGTGATTTTCTTTGAATCTAATCCTACCGACAGTTGCATCATTTTAGAGGCATCTGGATAGAACATCACGACCGAATTTGGAATGTATCGTTGTGTAGATGGTTTTCCGCGCATCACAAAGGCGTTCGTGTTGTTACACACCTCGGTGCGCCACGAACAACGCAAATGAGAGTTTATGATGTACGTTCCGCGAAACAGACGCGTGCGCTCACCGTCCAAACCGAATGCAAACTTGACGGATTTCTCATCGGTGAGAGTCAAGAGGCGAGGGTAAACGATGTCGGATTCCACTCGCGATCCGATCATAACTGGCATTGCGTCACACACGTGACGATTCTCATGAGTGACGCAACACGTATACGACTTGTTGTTATTCCTAAAAACATCTCGAAAATCTCGACGAACGTCACTCCCGTGGTTCGATTCGGAATACAAGTCGTTGTCTGTGTCACCAAACGTTTGCGTTTCAAAAAGAGACGAGGTATTGAGCATAAACGGTGGAGACGGGAAGTCATTAAAATATAACAACACCAACTTTACTATTTTTGCCTTTTCACATAAACAAGCGAAATCAAATAAATAGTAATCAAATTCATCTACGATTCTATTGAGTTGAATATTCATTTTTTTTTAATCGTTAAGTCTCCTTGTGATGACGTGAGTAAATGTCGAATCGTTATATTTTGTTGTTCTTTTTTATATTTCCGTTCGTGGAGGGGGGAAGAGGGGGGGGGTCATTCTCATATTAAAATTATCTACAGATTAAAGTATCATAACAAAAATCCAATTTTCATAACGAAAAATACCTTGGGCCTCCCCGATTAGAGTTGGACATCAGGGTTGGTTTTTTTTGCACAAAGATTTTTGTTTTTCAGTTTCTTATGAGGAGAAAAGAAAGACATAATGGCGTGTACGTTGATTTCCACAGAATAATTTATATCGTTTGAGTCACCGTATTTTATAATGTTACCATTGACAAAAAAACGAGAGGGAGAATTATCACATTGTGTTTGCGCGATCGTCGTGTGATTGTTTTCTAAGGTTTTAGTAAGTGAGTCGATTTTATCTGCTTGTGATTCAATAAAGGAAATTAGTTCCTTACAGGAACACGCGTGTTGATAACAGCAAATAAGAGCTGTCTCCACGGCGATCGACGTGTCCAAAGAGGAGGATGACGATTCTTTTAGGCTTTTATATTTTTTTCCTTGATTGATACATGATATTCGTTCCTGTTGGAACATTTTATATGCGGTAATAATTTGTTTTTCCACATTTTCTTTTTCGATCTCGAGCGCTTTGGGTACGCCGAGATCAACGCACAATTCGTGTATATTAATATCGTTGGAAAATGAAGATAGAGACAATTTGGATAAAATAGTATTCACGTTCATCGGGGTTGCAATTGTTTTATACTTATCGGGGTCGTCTAAACGCTTGCGTAATTTTGTTATTTCGTGTTCAATCACTTTTTTTTGATTCTTTACATCTTCTAAGGCTCGTTGAATAAACTGACAACGTTTATCTTTAACACGCTCTTCTTCGGTTATAGATGTGAGTTGCTTTTCCGTTTCTTCTTTAGTATGTTCCTTTTTTTTAAGTTCTGAATTTATAATTTTATTTGAACGAACCAGATCTTGAATTTTACTTTCCAATGATGTTATCTTTGAAAATTTTTCCTCGATAGTATCCAAAAATGATTTTTCTCTTTTTGCAAATTCTTCGTTTATTCGTGATTCTAATATTGTTAATTGATTCTGCATCTCTTTGATATATTGTTTCTTCTCCTCCTCGCTGTCCTTCTTTCTACGCTCTTCCAATTTT
This sequence comes from Acheta domesticus, assembly GCA_031308135.1. Taxonomy (NCBI): domain Eukaryota; kingdom Metazoa; phylum Arthropoda; class Insecta; order Orthoptera; family Gryllidae; genus Acheta; species Acheta domesticus. The sequence continues at coordinate 107,797,585 of JAHLJT010002630.1, read as the reverse complement.
TTTAATTCAGATTGCATTAATATAATTTCATCCATTTGTGCTTTGAGTTCTTTGTTTCTTTGGTTTTGCAAATCCATTAGTTGAATGTTTAATTGATCAATCTCTCGAGATTTGGCTTCGAGATCGCATTGGTTTTGTTTTTTTAATGTTTCTAATTCTGTTTTCATATTTTTGACTTCTTTATTTTTATTTTCAAATTCTGTAGTTTTATCTTTCAATAAGATTTGCGTTTGTTTGAATTTTTTATCAGCTTCATTCAAATTATTTAGTTTGTCTTTAATAGTTATAATTTCTTTATTTTTATCTTCTAATGTCCTTTGGTTTTGGACAATTTTATTATTCAGTAAATCGATTTCTCGTAATTTTTTATCGAGTTCTTCAGATTTACTTTTTTCTAATTTTTGTATTCTATTTTCCAGGTTTTGTATTTTTTGTTGTTTCATTTCATCGTCATGTATCTTTATATTATGTAAGTTGTTCAATTGTGATTGCAATTTTTTCAGTTTATTATCTTTATTCTCTATTTGAATAACCATCGCGTCATTCTCTTTTTGCAAATTATTTACCTGTGTTTCTTTTTTATCCACTGTAATAACAAAGTTGTCATTTTGTTCTTTTAATTCCTTCAGCTGTTTGTTTACATTATTATTTTCTTTCTGTATTTGTACAATTTGATTATCTACTTCTCTATTTTTTTCTGCCAGATTATTTTGCAATATTTGCAGGGTCATTTCAAGCTCATTAATCTTTTGTTGTTTATCTTGGTTGTTCTTATTCAATTTCATAATACATGTCAGGTTTTCGCCTATTTTTTCTTTTAAGTTAGCAATTTCAGTCGCGTGTATCCCTTTTTCTTCTTGTAAAGATTGTATCTTGGAATTACTTATTACTTCTTTCTGTCTTTCGATATTGTATTGATTATTCAATATATTTATCTTTTCCTTGAGTTTTTGTTCATTATTTTCCAAGTTGTTATTCTTATTCGTCAACTCTGTAATAAGAATTTGGTTGTCTTGTTTTTGTCTTTTTAATAGCCATATCTCTGCTTCTTTTTGTCTTATTTCGCTGCGTATTGATATTATTTGACTTAAAATTGACAATAAAGATACTGTTTGATTGGAATATTGAGAATCGTTATTTAATCTTTTCATTGTGTCATTTAATTGAGTTTCAATCTCGTTAAATTGTGTCTCCAAATTTTTAATCTTTTCATCTTGTATTTCTTTGATTGTTTGTAGCGATTTCATTGACGTGTTGATAGAATCATTTACAGATTTCAATGTGTCTGGGCTATTGGTATTGGTATGTAAATTATTCAATTGATCCCTCAACTTGTTTCGTTCCTGTTCGATCTGTTTCAATTCATTCTGATTTCGTGGATCTTGCATCGCATTATTAAACTCGTTAAGAAGTGCCCTAAATCTATAAAAAACGCCCTTGGTATTTTCTTCCTTAAGAGATCCCCAATTTCTAATATCATTATAGAGAGTTTCGGTTGTTTTTTGCCATTTTTTTACATTGTCTAATGTTAATGTTAGTTTTATCGAATCCTTATCATCAGTTAAAGTATTATTGTTCTTTTTGTTAACTGGTGGGGGGCTATTCGATTTTGTCGGGTTAGGTTTACCATTAGAATTAACGGGATGTCCAGACTGGGTAGGATCACTACCCATGTTTTTTTTCACTATATCGCGTCTTATAATACAGCGCTCTTGTTCTCCGTCGTCAAAAACCGATTGAGATATTTATCAATTTGATTAATACTGTAATAACATTTAGATAAAACATTTAATTGGGATAATTTATTTATATTAATTGTTTTCGTGATGGTTTGTGGTGTTATTTGCGTCACGTCTACGGGTGTTCCCCATTCATCTGGCAAAGTAATCGTTGCTCCTTCTGATTGTGTATTGGCAACAATTAGAGGTAATGTAGTCGTCATACACTCGGAGTGTATACTTCGTGAACGAGCCTTTATTTTTGCGTAATGGTGGTTATGGCTTTGATTTTTTTGTGTTTGTAATGTATCGTCTTCTCCTCCAATTTCAATAATTTGTTCAATCACAGGTTCATTCATTGTAATTGTACCAAAACACGGATGGATTACACTTCCGTCTGTGCAACCACCATCGACCCTTTCCATATTTTCACCGAATATGTACCAAAACCGCGTATACGGATATCTTTTCCATAGGACATAAAGGGAGCGTGTTGTATTTTTGTGTTTTTTATCCATGTATCGAATGGACGGAAGGCTGATGATTCGATCAAAAGTTTCGCGTGAAACGGAGTGTGAGTATTTGGCGTAGTTTACAAGGATACCATCCAACGGATAGGCGAAAAATGCCACTCCAGATATAACGCGACGACACTTTACACAGTCAACAAAGGCCTTTAGACAGTTTGCGAGGACTATGCATCCGTAGCTATGCGCAAATACGTAACAAGCGTCAAAAGCGTTATCTTCGTCCACTATTTGATGGATTGTGTCGTGTAACGACTTTAATACTTTCGCATCCGTGGGGCACTGGCGCCAGTCGTACGAAAAGGTTGTATACGGCGTCTTCATTTTCTCCAGGATGTATTTCACTTTACCATACACATCGTGTGAGTAAAGACCTCCCACGTAATTAATCTTATCCAAGACACATTCTGGAACTAGCGGAACATTGGGATCCGTGAGGAGATTTATCGCCGACGGGTTAAATGCATCGTTCGTCTCGATTGACAAATGAAACATTTTTATAAATATCGACATTACAGCTCTACTGTGATTTAAAGGTAACGGCCATATGACTCGGTTTTCGAAAACCAATCGTGTTCCAAACAAACCCGGGATAAATAATATTTTTGTCTTCTGTAATACCGCATGACACTCTTTCATTTTTATTCTCTTCCTGTCGTCTTAAAGATGTATATAACTCGAGGGAAAAAAAGTAAGCTATAAAAAAATGATTGATACAGTAATTTCGAAAGTGTTATGATTTCGAATATAAATTCATAACTTAAAAAAAATAATGATACTTTAGTATTTAAGAGATATACGAGTATTTAAGGGATATACGAAAAAAAAACCATGACTCAATAATGGATGAATAGTATTTAAGGGATATACGAAAAAAAAACATGACTCAACAATGGATAAATATTATATTTTTTATTATAATTATAGCACTGATATGTTATATTATATTAATAATAATACCTAAAATTGATAAACTAAATACATTTTTCCAACATTCGTTACATCGTAAGATTATTCGCGATTTTGAAGATATATTAATAGCACGCGAACGTATTTGGTTGGGACAATCGTCGTTACCACCCGTTATGGTATCACCTGTTGTTCCTTCTGCCCCTCCGCCTTCATACGACAACAAAGAATCAATGCGGTATAACGTAATATCTGTTTAATAACATAATCCCAGTGAAGTCTTTTTTTTAATGCGTTGTTATCACGCTGAATTACAAATTATGTAACTGAATATACTGCACTGTACTAGTAGCAGTGGAAGAATCTATTTCGCGATGACTTTTGTGAAAAATTTTACTTTCAACAAAACATATGAAATAATGGAATTCATAAGTTAGATTTTCGTTTTTATCGCTTAAATTTGAATGAAAATATGTTAGAATAAGACAAATATTTTTAAACAAAGAACGTTCGTTATTTTTTATTTCTTTAACAATTCCATTTGTATTTTGTATTTCATCACCACGTAACAGAGATTCATTGTATTTTTGCAAGGTCGCTATCTCTGTAACGAAACAGTCTATCAAACATATAAAAATATATCGAACAATTTCTTCATTTTTATCGTTTCTAAATAGCAATGTCTTAAATGCATCATTTTTATCGGCTAAAAACGCGGAACACGAACGCTCTAAATAATCTCTTTTTTTCGAAAAATAAAAAAATATTCGTTTCAAATTAAAGACCACATATGCTGAATACACTCTATTCCTTGTTGAGGAAGGATGAAAAAAAACTAAATGTCTAAACGCGGTATATATGGTAAACATGACGTGTATATACGTATGTTCTCGTGTCGTCTCCGTGTGATATCGTAAATCGGGATAACATCGACGTCTGTTATTTTTTTTGAAACACAATAACATTTCAATTTTTTTTTACCAACGCCTCCGTCTTATTTTCGAACCACCCACGTATTCGTAATCTTAAAAATGTAAATCAAAATCGAAAAAAGGATAACACTATTATTAGAATGGGGTAAAAACGCAATTGCGATAATTATGCAAACAATAAACAACTTCGGTATAGAAATAAAAGAATGAGACATAATTTTAGGTGTTGATTTGATGGGTAAAATGCGCATTTTAGAATAGACAAAGTTGTAAAATTCACATTGTTTAACAAAATTAGTTTCTAGGGTTTTAAGATAAAGAGGCATGTTCGTTTGAATAAAGTAAACGACTGGAGTGATGACCCTTATTTGCTGAATATCGTCGTATGTTTTCGCCAGAGCTTGTCCGTATCGAACCCCAAAATTTTCTGACAGATTACCGGTAGAATTTAGTTGTAGCGGATCCTTAATCGTTAGTATAATATCGGCAATCGTAAACGCTATCAACGCTACGTCTATGGCTGTGAACACAACATTTACCACAGGAATCACTTTCACTATGCTACTTATAATGGTGATGCAAACAAGTTTCATGATTAATCTTTTTGAAATGCTTATCAAAATTTTACGACCAGTGATTACAGCTAATCGACGAGATAAATATATGGGAACCTTTTTGAGAGCTGATACAATTGTCTTTTTGAGATGGTTCAACATTTTATCCATTAGTATATCACCCATGATGTAAGCCACAGTAGTAGTTATAATTTTACTCCAGTTTTCCTCGATGTTATCTAAATAAGAGTCTATGGTGGGATCACTTTCAAAATTGGTTATATTAGTGAGTATTTTTTGTTGCATAGGTAAGTGGTACTCGCGAAGTCTGTGAAGTAGGACAAGGTATTCGCGCCAATCCCGTTCACACTGTAAATTCACACCGTTTATATGCATTTTGTATCCACTGAATGCGTCATACGACGCTTGTTTGTTTGAATAAAAATTTGTCCACATTTCTTTCCCTTCTCCTCCTAACTTCAAGACGCTTACGAGATTATGTAACGGTAGTGGTTTTTTTAAAATTTTCATTTTGTTTTCTGCGTTGACATTGGGTTTCTCCTCCTCGATGTAGATTTTATAATATTCACGAGGCACGTTTAGACCGATTCCGTTTTTTCGATCGAGTAACGTGAGGTACATCGTTAAATCTATTTTTAATTTTCGAATGGGTACCTTTTATTATTTTAGTTATATAATCTCCGATAAAAAATGCCCCAATTTTTTGTCCAGTCGTCATCGAACAATGACCTGCTATTGAATCCAATTCCATACCGTTCAAATTACAGTATTCGGAAGTCATTTTGGAATAATAATAAAGATTACGTCGATGTATCAATATGGGACCCACGACAATGTCAAAACCGTATGGAACTCTAGTTCCGTCGATTATCGGAGCAAGTACGTTGGGAGATCCAAAAATGTATATGGGTCGAACGTCCACGTCTTGAAATCGCATCATATCCGTATTAAAAAGGACGTGCGAAAGTCCGGACATACGTCTACGCTTCCTTCCTTCTTTATCTTCTTCTACTTCTTCGGTAAAACACGCTTTTCCACAGAGATTAAATTCCGTTATATTGATACCATCTTTAAATTTCGTTGTATTGTTACCGTCTTTAAATTTAACAACATATCGTTTATTATCATCTACAGATTCATATCCTGCTTCAAATCCATTACACAAGCAATCGTTTTCTTCTGTTCCAGGTATAATGTTAATGCAATCTAGGTACGTAGAAGCATCCGGTTCAAACATTAGCGTAACGTAAATGGCATCGCTTAAACCGTAAACGTCGCTCGAAGCAGGTCGAATTAAAATACTTGTGCTTTGTCCGATGGGAGTAGACAATGCTTCGTTGAATAAATGAACTAGGGCATGATTAGATCCGTAAATATCAGCCAATTGAGCAATTTCTGGAGAATGTATATTTAAGTAACCACTTTCTAGTGCTTGTATTAAATTCATGTTTCTTATTAATTTTATTCGTATTTCACAATTCATTGAAGGTATCAAGAACAGTAAGATCAATTGCAACAATTTTCCGTTTTTGTGAGAATATTTCTAGTTTGTATACTAGGTGACTGGGATGAATATGTTCTAAATCTAACGCGTGATGGAATAGGCGGGTCTGGGACCAGGAAGTGCTCATAACGTCTCCAAGAGTCCGACCGCGATGCTATCTAGGCAGCTCATCGTATTTTTATTTTCTTTTTCACTTCACAGTTCGCGCCGAGTTTACAAAACACGCAATCTTCTATCGACAGCGGAGGGAGATCGTCATCGTCGTCCTCCAAGTAGTGTTTTCGGCAAGGCTGGCGGAGAGCGATGCAAAAGCGGCAGCTTCGCTTCGGCGGCGGCGGGCGCGTGCGTCCGCGATTCCAATGCTCCTTACACGCACGAAGTTCTTGAACACAAGGTAGTTGTCGGGTGGCTTCGGGAAGTCGCTCGAAAACACGCTCCACCTGGTGAGGCTGCACCCAATGACACAAAAATTCGATCGGCAAATGGCTCAATGTCTCCGAGTCGAGAAGTGTAAGCGCGCCGTCGACTTCACGAAACTTTCGGAGGGCGCGCTCGATGTCTTCGCGCGTCTCTTGTCTGATGCGCTCCATCGGTCCGGGCTGAGTTGTGTACGACGGAACGCTCTGCATCGTAATGACGGGCGAAGCGGCGGAGAGCGATCTTAAAAGTGCGCGAGTTTTTATCGTCCTCGAACGGAAGCGGACAACCGCCTGTTTTTTATCGTTCTCGAACGGAAGCGGACATCCGCCTAGATGATTCCCTTCACTTCATGTCGCAACCTATTCGCAGAGGGCGATCACGTGACGCCCAGCGAGGCTGACGTCGCCGCAAGCGTAGAGGTCGCGGGCCGCGTGTAAGCACTCGTGTAGCGGAGGACACCCGAAATCCTCCAGATCGAGAACACAGCAGCCTTCTCCTTCCAAGTACTCATCTAACGCGTGTCTCTTGTCTTTATATCTTTACATCGGCTTCATATGAATGTGTACTTCATCTAATCCTTCTCTAAGTTTATTGTGACAAAATATTCTTGAATTGATCTACTTCTTCTACAGTGCTATTCATATATTCCCTAATACTTCTAAAGTGATTTTCTTTTAATCCTTCTCTAAGTTTGGTATGAACATATTCTAAATTTATCATTTGTCTCAACAATTTCAATCTATCACAAGATGCATAATTATATTTTGATATACCAACAGACATTACGGCGGTTGATATTCTCGATGAAGTTTCTCCTCCGTCATCATGGATGGGAACTCTCCTGAGTGCGTGTTGTACAATGTGTAAATTCGTTCTGTCGGGGTCGACAAATTGTAAAACGCTTTGCGTATTCCCAAACACAGGTCGCGTTAGAAGCAACGATGAACTGTATTCCGAAAACGAGCTTTTTATCGGTGAACAGACGTTGAGATCCGGTAGGAGCGTGTGGTGGAAGCGCTCTTCGACGAGATCGTCTCCACACGGAGCGTCGTCGTATAGAGGAAGCGTATTCGACTCAAATACAAAGTTGGAATTTACAAAATAATGTTTTCGATTGATGCCACGTAAATGTAAAGCATTGCCTCTATCATCAATAGCGCCTTCACAGTTATTTGCAATCAATTCCTGTATAACGTTTGGATCCAGCAAAATGCGATCTATATTTGCGACTAGTTTATTTTTACTCTCTTGTGATATTTTGCCGCCACAAGCAACGACCTCATTGCGCTTAAATATACCATGTAATAAATCGATGTATTCAAACGAACCATCGTTCATCTCCACCGCAGCGGCGGCTAAAAAATCTCCTTCCTTTGTCTTAATTTTTTTATTTCGTTTGTTATCTTGACGTAAAACGACAAGGGAAGGAGGCTTCGTTGTCACTGTCCACGGATTCGGAGGAGACATTATGAGTAAAATAAAATATAAAATGATAATTATATAATACAGAGTCGTCATGTCTAGAACATGATAGAGGATTAAGTATTTGAAATAAAATTATTATGTCTTATACATCATTATTTCTCTGAATTTCTTTTTTTATGAATAAGACAGAAAATAAAATAATTCGCACAATGTATCATTTCATCATTATATTATGAAAATTTGTAGTTTGCTACACAGCTACATCTCCATGAACTCACTCCTTTATACTGGAGTTTTCACGTCTTATTCCGACGGGGCGACCTGGCTTTGAGTGTAATATTAGGTATCTGGAGGAGGAGATCTAGTTTTTTTTACATCTTATCTCGAGGAGCGAGCTGGATTTGAGATTGAATATTGTTTAGATATTTATATATAGATTCTATCATTTTTGTTTTACCACAAAATATTCCTACGAAAAACGCTGCTAAAATGACTAAAGCAATTTTTATTTCATAAACATAAAACGATATTACAATACATATTACCACAAATGTTATAATTCCTAAACTTATCCAGTTGTTGTTGGTGATCATTATGTAAAGATAAGAGTGGTAAGAAAGTTTAATATCGTGAAAGAACAATCTCTCGTCTTATAATGAATCCAAATGTTAATGTCCATCCCCTGGCACTAGAAAGACTTGATAGAATGATTAAAAAAATAAGAAAGGAAAAGAGAGAAAGGAAAAAAAGAAATCAAAATCAAGCGTTAATATGTCATCGAAATAAAAATCGAACGTTAACGAACCCAAATAAAAAGATAAAAAATAAGTGTAAAAATAAATTCATCAAAGAACTAACTAAGAGGACTACACCACAGTATAAATATAAGCCTTGTAATAAGACGTTTAAATATACGGAAAAAATCAATAATCATTTATATGGTCATTTTAACAAAGATCCTGAAAAAATTCAACAAGATATTGAACGTGATAACCATAGACGCATCACAAGCATAATCAAACACGCGGAAAAGGTAGCCAAACGACAACACAAATGACGCGTCGAAAAGTCGATACGTCGAAAACAAGAAAAAAAAATAAAGATTTAACAGTGTTTTCAGATGAAGATTTGGCGAATTTTATGAATGATGAACAATTTGCACAAATTTATAGAATTCTAGATAATGTAAACGTCAGAGCTATTGAAAATGATCCAATTATTGCATACCCTAACGTAAGCGATCTAACAACTATCAATCCCACTTCAATTGCCGAAGGTCCGTTTTATCTACCAACACAAACATTGCCTCTTCCATCTACATCTTCAGGAACTGTACACCCCAACTTGGGCGATCTAACGACGATCAGTCCCACGTCAATCGCCGAAGGTCCGTTTTATCCACGAAAAAAAGGAAAAAAAACACCCACAACGCAAGCATCACCTCTTCCATCTACATCGTCGGGAATTGTGCACAGTAAACGCCCACAAAAACAAATGCGCAGGAGAAAAAAAAATCCAACACAAGCATCGTCGGGAATTGTGCACAGTAAACGCCCACAAAAACAGCTGCGCAGAAAAAAACAACCCGCAACACAAACATCACCTCTTCCATCTACGTCATCGTCGGGGTCTTCGTCCTCTTTGACGACACCACCACTGTCGACATCACCATTGTCTCCCATAGTCGTAAGTAATAAAAAACGAACAAAAAGGCTACATATGTCTCAACCCAATCTAACGGCTTTAATCACTAATGATCAGTATTATACAATTCCAAATAATCCAATCCTAATGGATTCAAACGACATACGTGTTCCTTTGTCACCTCAAGCACTCCAACCACGGTCATCCCCTTCTCGACCACCGCGACCGAAATCACAACCAGCTCTATCACAGGCTCTTTATCATCAAATACAATCACAATCGCGTGTTTTTATGCCACCACGCACTCCTGATCCGGGACCACATTATCAACAACCCATTTTGCGACAATCTCCTCCACGACACCCCTCTCCTTCTCCACAATCACCCATTTTCCAACCATTCTCACCACGAACACCCGGACGACCATTAACGCCACAAGCACCCGTACGACCATTAACTCCACGAACACCTGTACGACCATTAACTCCACGAACACCTGTACGACCATTAACTCCACGAACACCTGTACGACCATTAACTCCACGAACACCCGTACGACCATTAACTCCACCAACACCCATTCCTTCAACTTCTCAAGTACCCGCTGTTCCTCAACAGACACCAGCTTCGACCGATGAAAGTTCAAGCAGTAACAGCAACAACAATGTTGACAACAACCCCATCTCCAGACGTACTCGCCGCACGCGAAATAGCAATCCCCCTCGCAGGCGAGTTCGTCACCGCGGTCGTGTATTGACTGTAGACGGAACGATAGAAGTAGCACCAACGAATCAACAACGTAATGAAGACTATAACATTCAAAATATTCGAAATTATCTTAGAACTAATAGAATAATACCAAAGAATACACAACTTCCAATTGACATGGAAACTCTAGAAAGTGATGTAATTTTAAACAATCGGTATCCTGATATTTTAGCAAACGTAAAAAACATAAGCGATTTTAAAATTGACCCCCAAAACATTGTGGTTAATATTGAAGATTCTCCCGACTTTCCACGCCAACTTCACGATTATCTAACCAATGCTCATGAAAATTCAATTTGTATTAATAGACGAAAAGGTAATTTTATTAAATGTAATAAAACAGTAAATTCTCCCATCGTCATAGTCAATATGCCAAATATAGAGATCGTGATGACTCTTTATCATTTTTCACCTTCAGTGTTAAATAATAGCACTCTTCAGTCAATTATTCACCATTCGTCTATTTTATTTCGTTTTATTGTGTACATAAGTCTTTCAGCTCCGTTGGAACTTATGCGAGTAGACAAAGCGATATTTAGAGTGTTTTTTAAGACGGTAAAACAAGTAGTAGAAAAAATTATTCAAGGAAACGGAGGAAACGACGATTTTTTCGAATTGTGGAAAAGAGAAATCGATAAAAAATGGCATCAGGGTGCCGGAGATTTACTGACTCAAATTTTTGACATGATGATTACGAAACTTCAACTAATAGATAATGATCCGACGAACAATATAAAGCAAGCAGTTAATGAGATGAATTTTGAAGAATTGTACGCGTATCTACGACAGTGTTACCCTATGTTTAATATGGCAAAGTATTACGTTATGTATCCAAATGATATCCCTTTAACAATACAAAATATACCGATTACAGTAAAAGGCGGTCGTAATCGGAGAAGAAGAAATCCTCAATTATATGCAAAACAAATTTTATAAAAAAAAATGAAAATTACCGAGGAAGGGGAGGGGTTCCGTGGACAAACCATACTGATTGTCCTGTAAAGGCGTCACGATTTTTCTGTAAGAGGAGACACGAAAGTTGACGACCCCACGTTGTTTCAAGCAAGACGTTATATCAAGCAAGACAGGTAAAAATATGCAACATCTGTTTCCGTTTCGAAAGTATTTAAATACTAAGTTAGAGCTTACAAAAAAAATAAAAAATTTAGCAAATTCCTGCTACGATGCTATAGGTGATTTGGTTTATTATTTTTCCCCAGTACAAATGATGGAAGATGATATTAGTCAAAAACGACCTGCTTGGTTAGCAGAAACTGAAACTAGTAACCGTCGCCTTGTTTACGTTATACACATACGCGCTGATTATTATGTTAAATATTTGGACACAAAAGATGAATACTTTATCGCCAATAAAAACATTTTACAGGAGTTACTTGATAAGAAAATGCAAAATAAACAGACTATAGCTGTTTCGTTGTTGACGGGTTATCCAATTTTTTAAAAAAAAAATTACATCCGCTTCAATGACGGTCGTTCACTTTGAACCATTCAAACATTTCACACGAATTATTTTATAAAAAAATTCAAAAATAAACAGACTGTAGCTGTTTCGTTGTTGACGGATTATCCATTAAAAAAAATAAAACCGATTTCAAAGACAATCGTTCACCTTGAACCATCCAAACATTTTAAAAGGGGTTACATTATAAGAAAATTTAAAATAAACAGACTACAGCTGTTTCATTGTTGACGGGTTATCATTGTTTAAAAAAAATATTAGGACGGTTGTTCACCCTGAACTAACTATATAAACAATTAAATCTCCACTTTAGATAACACTTATCATGTTGAACAGCTGTGGTATAGATTTCGTATCTGAAATATTTTCTAATTTAAAATATAAATCATTACCCAAGGATGATAGGAGACGACGTATAAAGAAGTCGTTCATACAACCTCACACGAGAACGTTTATTCGATCGGACTTTGACTGTCTGTTTGGTACGGGATTTACGGACAAACACGCACAATTATATTTACGCGATGGTTATCTTCGACATCTGGATCAAATGCGGTATAATGATAATTTTAAACAAACTTTAGATTTTAAATGTATGTCCTTATCTTCCGCTATAGTTCATCGCGTTGTGTTTGATATTGATTGTAAAGAATGTAAAGACAAAGAAAGAAGTCACGAAAATAATCCTAAATCCACCGTGGGATTTGTCGCAAAACTTCGTTCCTTTTTGTGTAAAGTAACAGGCGAACAAGCAATAATGATACCAATTTACGTTACATTTAGTAGTAAAACGCACGGAGTGCACATTATTGCTCATTTATCTGTTCATCATTCGATTTTTATTCAAATTCAAAATTTTATTGATCGAAACGTTGCTACACACTATTTACCCGCGTCGTATCAGCTGGATAAAAATTGCCGTTCATTTTGTATTCCTTTTACGCGAAACCATCATTCAACATTCGTCCTCAATGCGCTCGGAACAGACTTTGTATCGGGTGGGAAAGCCGCCGATGTGTGTGCCGTAGCTCTCGAATCACGTTATTATGATACAGAAGACGACGCAAACAGAGAAATGTGGGATTGTAAAACGCGATTAGTTCCGTATGACATCATATCCGCCCAACAATACAAGTCTTTTCGTGACGATGAGGAAGAAGATGAGCACACAACTTTAAAAAAGAAGAGAGATATCGATTCAGTGGTGAATTTTGAGGAAGAAAATGAAACGACAGAAAAAAAGAAAAGAAAATATATCGATTCGGCGGTACTAATAGAATCATCGCCACCACCCCCGTCGACAATGTGTTCGCCGCATTCTTCGGACTCGGTAATGTGTTCGCCGCATTCTTCGGACTCGGTAATGTGTTCGCCGCATTCTTCGGACTCGGTAATGTGTTCGCCGCATCCGCCGTCGTCAGATGTCACCACGGACAAAGAAGAAAAATTGGCCGCGTGTGAAGAATACCCCGTCTTTAATCCCTTTCTAACCCGGGGTGTTGAATGTAACGCGACAGTACAGTGGTTCTCAAACGTTTCGCTCGTGAGGCATCCGCTTTCGAACATTAAAAAAGTTATAACAAAGAGAATAAAAAGCAGAAAGGCGTTATTAGAGTCTTCCAAAGCATTTCGAAACGCATTTTTCGCCGACAAATTAAACATGCGTGGTGAGTGGAGATATTTTTCCTCATTCACCGACGATGTAGAACGTTTCACGAAGGCGCGTTATTATAAAACGGCATGCAAACCTGTCTACAATCATCTTAAAAATATTATTATTACGTGTAAAGATGATAAAAAAAAGCAGTTTCAAGAGAGCAACGAATTTGTATTTATTGTCGAAAGTGTTTTTGGCATGTGTTTTAACGACGCATATGTGGCTACCACACTGATAGAAATTGCCAATCGCTATGCGTGTAATAACCATTCTCATTATCTCGATAATGTAAAACGATTAAAAAAATATATCACAGAACAAGATTTCCCCCTATTCCCATCGAAGAATAAAAAAAACAACGAAGAATTTTCCCTCCCCCTTCGTTCTCCACCAATAAACGTGTGTACAAAACTCGATTGGAGCAATTGTTTATCGTCAAAGGAAAAGCGGGATATTGTCTTTGACGTAATCCAGTACTTATTTGTTCACGAGTCGGTCAGTTGTGTGTTTGCGGATCTCGTTACTTTTAAACAATTGTGTATAGAGGATATAGCATTGTTTGGACTGCTCGTGTGCGACGAGCGACAAATTGCCTATCCGTGGACCTTGTTGAATTATGCAATGTCGACCGAAAAGCAATACGTATTTAGTTTGTTTACCCGTCAACGAACGGGAGGCAGTTCGATGGTGGCCGTTATGATTCAAATGGGTTTTTTATACTATAACAAGATTGGCGAATTGGACCGAAGTGACGGATCTACCTTCAAAATGTTTGTTGGTTTCATTCACAACCTTCTATCGGGTAAAGTCGACAACCTTTTTCTCAATATACGAAAAATGAAGGTAATTTTGAATGCATCAATTTTATTTAGACACGACTTTATCACCTTTTTAAAAACATACGTTTTACAAATTATGAAACGAGGGGAAGAGGTGTGGTATTACAATTGCGACAAGTATGTGGAGCTGACGAACACGACTACTCTAACTCATATATTAGAAGCTCAGTTTCGAGTTCATTGTAAAAAATATCCAAATATGTCGATGGTAAATGCAATCACAGATGATCATCCCAAGGTAGAAGCGGTTGTTTCACACTTTTATCCCTTTGAAGACCGAGATTTGTGTTTCGGTGGAAAATTGGATTTTAACACGTATGTCAACAGTTTTGAATGCTTATTCGGTTGTCATTTTACCTTCTTATTTGGAGACAAGAACGTCTCGTTTAGTACGCATTTCGACGTGGACGCATACGATATACACGTATCCTTACACAATAATATTCCAGACATTATCTTTGAACTCATGCTCTCGGCGTTTGGGGTAATAATGCGACAGGGTGTCCTTCCGCCATTGTTAGATCCTTATGCGATCCACATGGCGCAAAATCCTCAACACGGTTATACGCGATCCTCCGCTTCGCTACAAGAATACAATATTATACTAAACAAGTCATCGATTTATTTTCCAAAAATTATTCGCTATCTTTTAAATTTATTCTTGTTTGACAAAAGGGAAGTAGAGAGATTTTGTCCTTACGCAATACACTTTATCAAAACGTTTCATTGTATATTATTATACTTTATACATTTAACAAAAAAATTTCCACATTTTAAATACATATTTTTCGATTTACAAAGCATTATTGATGTATTTGTGTCGGTCGAACCGTTTGCTCAGATAGGAATCGACATTATTTGTAATAGCAAATCGGATGATGCCACTGCTGACGAGACAATCCCCACCGACGAGACAACCGCCAGCGATGTGTCATTTGGCGCAGACGAATGCGACACTGGTACTTTATTCATCAACGAATCGGGTACCGAGCTACCCATAAGCGGTGAACATGTCATGAATGCAGACGTCATAGAAAATATTATTAAATCAATAAAATATCTAAACAACTTGTCGCAAACGCAAAACATGGACGAGCTAAAATCATTTCTACGCAAATTAACGTTAGAACACGCAAGCGACAACGATCCAGAGGGGACCAATTTATCATCCAAGACCACCGCTTCCTCCTCCTTATCCGCCGTCTCCGACAGATGGTGGAATTTTTCAACAAACGAATTTAAAAAAAGAAGCGGTGATAAATTGTATACATCCTTTTTGCAACATAGTAACGTGCAAATGAGTCAACTTAATGATGTTTCTTTCATCAAAAGAATACGTATTCAAATTAAAAAATATTTGGAAATGTTTCAAAGAAACGATGACGAAGATTACGACCTTTTTTTAAGCGTTTTACATGACAAAACGAATCAATATTTTCCACTTCCAAGTTCCGTTTTATCACGAGACAATTGCGATGAGAGGTTCTTATTGACCGTATTTTTATTCACAATTTTTCTCACTAAACGGTCCTACCGCTGTGATAACGTCAATAAGGACATTTTAATGCCACAGAGTCTGATAGATTTTATAGTCACAAACAACGTTTCCATTCGAAACACGCTTTGGTTATTCGGTGAAATGATATCCCCGTACGATTTTGTGGTTGAAGATAACATACCAGCTACACAACGAGACGTACATTTCATCAAGGAGTTTTTATTCGGTTACAAATTGATTGATTTCGCTTTATTCATAAAGGACATTATGAAAGAAAGCGACATCCTCAATGAATATGGTAATGTCGAACAACTCGTTACTCGTGAGAGATATCTCGAAAACCAACGAGCGTGTATATTGTCTCTGTTGGAAAATGCTAAAAGAGACTTCTTTGACAATAGGTCCATGAATAGTGAAGATGTAAACCTTTTTGAGTCAACGTCCACGATTAGGGACGTGAATCGCCACAGACAGTCGCTCGTGCAGTTGACGAGAAATGGAGCGTCGTACATCAAGTATATTATAGAGGTATGTTCATTCGACGTGTCCACAATACAGGCTCTAGAGAGTCTTTGTCATCTCATAGTTTATCCGGGTAATTGGATGAAACAGATTATAGTTTTGGTCGGACCACCAAACACGAGCAAAAGTTCGTTTCTTTCCATATTGCTCAGTGCATTTAATCTCGTCTCGTCCACTATGGGTGAGGAATCGGGCAAGGACAATCAACCATGGAAGTTTTTAGTAGAAACGCAGCGTGCTCTCATCTTGGATGAAAAAGAAATTCCAAAATCAGCCAATGAAATTTGTACGGTTCTTCCGACCTCCACTCGCAAGCATCATGGTAACACACAATCTATGGTCGCTACAAATGGTAAACTGATTTTTGGTTTGAATCAACTCTCATACATTAATGGTCACGCGCTTTTTATGCGCCTTTTTTTAATTGTCTTTGAACAAAAGTTTATCAATCAAGTGTCTGATGATTATATGATAACCAGACGGGACTTTGCTCATTTTCTCCAAAATAAAATCACACCTGTTGATAAAAGAATGATTTATAACTTTTTACATCATTTTTCGACAGCCGTTGATACACGTAAAGTATTTGAACACGTTCTGAGTGATAGGCTACAAAAAGCGGGTCAGCGCCTAATACCATCAATTTACGCTGGTCTCAACGCGTTGGAGAAAAGATCGCGCGTAAAGACCTTAGATATATCGGGCTTGGTTAATTACATTCGTTCCAAGACAATGATGTTATTACGAAACTCTATGAACGATGACAGAGAGGACATTCCAGTGACTATGCCACCCGAATCCGAAAAGGCTTTACATTTCCGCCGCGAGGCAAGCATCGAATATAGATTCATTCACGACTATAACATTACCGGTAGTAACAGTACGCTAAACGTGGTGAAGGAATCTGAAGTAAAGGAAATGATATCGCAATATATTTTTAAAGAAGGTGGTCAGGCTTCCAAAACAAATGTTGCAAAATTTTTCGCTTGGATTACCGATCATTTTGCGTCTTTCTTGGAGCCTGATCGATCTTTGGGACTTAAGTTCCGGTTGACGGGTAACAAAGTTTTTCAACTCCATTTGCAAGAAATACGTCGAGTGAACGATAGACATCGTTTTTCTACGACAACAAAATAATAATGTGAAATAGGAGGGAAGAAAGAAGAGAATGTGAAATAGGAGGGAAAAAAATAAAGATTACAAAAATTATATTCATTTCATTTATTTGAAAAAAGAGAAAATAATACAATTACATAAATTTGAAAGAAGAGAAAATAATACAATTGTATTTGAAAGAGAAAATAATACAATTACATTCATTTCATTTATTTGAAATTTCATTTTATTTGAATTACATATTCTTACATTACATATTCTCAAATAAGCTTCAAAATTTGCATTACATATTGCGTTAATCATATGCTTTTTATTGAGATGAAGAGGTACCAGCAATTCCAAAGTTGCTTCTTTGTTTTCGCTGTGATGAAGCCGCGATAAGAAGTCTTCTAATGTGCTTTTGTTTGAAAATAGAAACGAGTTCAAGAGGTGTTTTTTCATATTTGTCTACAGTATTTATATTAACACCAGCGCGTAACATAATGGCAATAATAAACACATTGCCTTCGAGAATTGCTCGATGAAGCGTTAGTGGAAACACATTGCCTTCAAAAATTGCTCGACGAAGCGTTAGCGGATTATCCGTACACTCCAAATGATTAAGAAGTAAATCTAAAATTCTACAAGCTTCAAAAAACTGTGTTTCAAGACCACGAAACCTTCTTTTATTATACATTTTTACAAATAGTTTTTTAATTTCTTGTTGCAGCTTACTTGTGTTTTTGCTACCACTCATGGTTGCATGTGTACACTAGCTTACTCATGTAACGCCGTTTTTATACCTCGATCTGGTAATCTCTATCGTTTCGTTGTCGTCTTCTAGTAGGTGGGGGGCTCTCCCCTTCCAGGGGTATATAGAAGAGGGGGGACCCCCTCCCATCCATTGCTCTGTATGAGAGGGGGACATCTGCCCGTTCACGGCCTTGTGTACAAAACACAAGGATTTACGAAAAATAATTGTGAATCCTTGTAAATACATTTGTAAACATTTTCTTCATCTTATTCTCACGTATTAGCGTCACTTCATCTTCTCTCTGGTCTTCATTCAATTTCGATTTGTGTTTCTCATTAAGATCATCGAATATTAATTTACTTTGATCGAATTGTTTTTCATCATATCCTTCTTCTTTCAATAGGTCATTTTCATCATATCCTTTTTCTTTCAATACCGTTTGCTTTGGTTTTAATAATTTTTCACATTCCTTTAAAGATTCATACATCTTTGCCCGTTGCTCTTCTTTAGCCTCCTTACGCCTAGCTTCCCAAAACTCGGCATTCCAACGTTTCATTGTAAGAGTGCGAAAGTCAACTAACTATACTGGAAGCCTGAACATCATTATTTATAACCCCATGCGTATAGATAGTAAAACTAAGAGTGTGTCATTATTTGTATCCCCTCTCCTCTTCACCATAATTGTTTATATTCCTTTTTTCTATAATTTTCCTTTCTATTTTATATTTTGTGAAAAGAAATATGTCATCAGGAAAAGATATAATGCAAATAATTTTAAAAGGAGATCATTTATGTTGGGAAAATTTTGGCGAATGTAACGGTACTAACGTACATCAAATTAAAAAATACGTAGAGAATATTCGTAATAACGAACATCTTATCCTTTTATATATAAAAAAACATTTTTTTAAATATAATTATTTCAAAGATATGTGTAGTGGATTATCTTTCGATACATATAATCTACTTCGTTCTTGTATTGAAAGCGAAACTCTATTTGTCTATTATTTACTCGGTGGACTTCATTGTTCAAATTTTAAGATAGCTGAGAGGTTTTTTAACAACTGGATTAGAGGAATCACTAAATCACTAAAAACTGATGAAAAATCAGCTCAAAACTGTCAAAACGAATTACTAAGCTTTTGTAAAATATTACACGATATGAAATATAATTTAAACCCAAAAAACGTGAACCTATCGTAAAAAAAAGTTACAATAAAACCTACAATTACAAATTTATCAATTTACAGCTTGAACTACTATTACATGTATTGAATTATAGCTTCTTCAATTTTTGTATTTATTTTTTGTTTCATTAACAAAAACTTTTTTTTGAATGTCTTTCGTGATATCGTAAGCATCATATAGCAAGATAAAATTATGGAAAATATACAAAGAAATACAAATATTCCTAATATTCGAAAAAACTGATCAATTGTAGACTTTGGTAATAGGCTAATGACCGCAATTCCTACAACACTATAAAACAGTGGAGTGAGTATGTTAGCTTCAAAAACACTATCGTCATCGTCATCATCATCTAAGACTTTCTGTGGTGCTGAAATCGTTTCGTCAGCGGACTGAGACTCAAAATCACGTCGAGATTCTGTTTCAAGCCATTCTTGGATTTCCTCCTCCATCATGGGTATAACTTATCTCAATAAATTCAACGAACGACTCTTGAGACAAAATTGCAATTGGATGAGCGTTCACCCAAGTAATCGAAACTACAGATATCGTAAATGTGACTACGGTTGGGATACTGAAAACAATCGAAAAGTTTGTAACGTTCTTATTATAGACGCCCCCGTGTATATCATGCCTTCATTGAGCGAAATTATGAAAAAAAATGTAGAGTTTATTGCAAATCTATGGAAAGAAAATCAATGCGAAATGTTAAACGCACCGAATTATACGTTATTCTCCTCCCAAGATATGAACGAGGTCGGGGAACACGCAAACAATTTTTTACGCAGTCGTTGCTCGGACATTCTCCTTCAAAATTCCGACATTATAGTTTTTTCAGCGGAAGGAGAAACACCTGTCAATAAACTAAGTGAACAAAGAATTCGTATTAAACGTCGTAAATTCATCGCATCTCCGTTAATTCCGGAAGCATATACCATAATTATCGACAATACACCATACGTAGCGAATCCTTCACGAAAAGATAGATGTATCGCTACACGGGCCATGATATCACATTTTACAAAGAAAGGCGACTCGGAACTGTATGTATCATTGATAGACGAAAAATTTTCTCAAGTCAAATTTCAAAAAGATATACGGAACATAACACCAAAAACGAAACTTATCTTCGAATCCGTAACGAACGGAGAAGCTGAGCGTAAAGCTTTTGTTATGATTGAAGTAATGCTAAAAGCTATAAACTTAAAAGAAAGAGAAGAAAAGGACTTTGTATTTACAATTTTTAGTTCAGATGGAGACATACATATGTACACTACGTTAATTTCGCCGTTTATAGACAATGCCTCTATATATGCGAGTACTGTAGCGAATTGCATTTATGCCTTCAGAGCCGAGCGTAAACCGGAAGCCGGACGCGATTACGGTCTTCTATCTGCGAACGTGGAAACGTTTCGATGGTACCGCCTAATTCCCGCCGTCATATATTTTTTTGTTATAAATTCTTTCGGTAACGATTATATTAAAGCAGTTGCGCCAACTGCCAAAATAAATCCGACGACAAATGCTTATGATGGCCAAACGGAAGCATGTGAGTTTATTCAGACATACGCTGATCTAATGTTGACACAGTTTATCGAGGCGATTCATAATCTCTTGATTCAAAGCACAACGGTCGTTCGAGATAACGTTACGTTGAACGGATTAAATTTCAATTACGAACTTCGCAAAACAGACGACGAAAGGGTTGAGATTTGTCTTCCCTATATGTATTCTATTATAATTCTCTCTCATAAACTGGCTACATGTAAACCGATATGTTCCAAAGACAGATGCAAAATTGGATACGCTCTCTCAATGAATATAATTTTTATGAATTTTATACCTCAGTGGATAATTTTGACTGAGCGAAATACATTAAAAACATTTATCAACACGAATAAAAAGGTGGATTTATTCAAAAAAATTATGCTAGATGTCGTGAGGCGCTCTAAATTTATATCAAACGAGATTTGCCTCATTATGTTTCAATTAAAACACCACAATACGAGCGAGTTAATTGAAAATATGAAACAAAATGAAAAATTATTATGCCGTTGTAAAAACGCACTCGCGGTAGCTATAGATTGGCTATCCCATCAATTGCCAAATGTAGAAAAAGAACGTTTAAACGAAATATCCATGCTGAGAAATATTTTTAATTTTAGCCAGAGTTTGGGCACCACTGCCGTCATATCTGAAATTCCATACCTCACAAAAAAGATTATTACATTTTGGGCGCAATATGCGTTTTATAGTGTGTGGTGGTTGTCGTATATTCTGGATGCAAGGCGATTGTTTGAAAAGCAAGACATTTTGCTAACGTGTACGCCAGACGAACAAAATGCCTACTCCCATCGATTTCTCTCTGATGTCCATGTAGCCGGATATGATAATGCGTCGCTTGAGTATTCCGAGGAAAATCAACCGTCGCAAAACGAATTTAAGACATTTTATAAAGACATTATCAAAAATGAAGACGATGGTAACAACGAAACGCAAATGTTTTCATTGGAAGCGTGCATTGGTATCGTAACTGGCGTCACTTTCGCACTAACACACCGCAAAGATATACTTGATTCTCACGAGAAAAAAGGTAAAAAAAATAGTGAAAAGAGAAAAGCCGAAACAGTCACGCGGGAATCTCACAAGAAAATAGTCAACAAATTGGTGAAAAGAGTTAGATAGAAATAGTCATGTGGAAAATCTAAAAAAAATTACGCAAGAAAAATATTTAATTGTTCAGTGAACACGTTTCGAATAAATATCACCTGTTCAATTGTATATATGAAGAATATGATTACAAAGTACATAACGATTATTTTATTAATTTTCTAGATTCAAAAGAGAAAAATTGAACCTCATCTCATGAATTCTCAAAAAAACTCAAATCACAGCAAATTCTCAACATATACGGAAACGAGGGGACGATTCTTTTCATGTTTCTTACAACAAATTCTCAGCATATACGGACATATACGGAAACGATTCTAATTTAATTTGCAGTTGAACCAGAAGGGGACGATTTTTTCATGTTTATTACAACAAATTCTTAGCATATTTAATTTGCAGTTGAACCAGAAGGGGACGATTCTTTTCATGTTTATTACAACAAATTCTTAGCATATTTAATTTGCAGTTGAACCAGAAGGGGACGATTCTTTTCATGTTTCTTACAACAAATTTTCAGGATATACGGACATATACGGAAACGATTCTAATTTAATTTGCAGTTGAACCAGAAGGGGATGATTTTTTCATGTTTATAATTGTTTCTATCAAATTTGCAGTAAATTCATTCTGTAATTGTTCGTCTATGAAAGAATGTGCAATATCTTTTTGATTTTTAGTTATTTCGTGAACGTTTACGATATGATCTATAGAGAAATATGAATCATAAGAAAAATTTGTCATAAACTCATTAAAAGCTACTAAAAACACCTTTAATTTGTTGTGTAGACGTATTAAGTTACCTTTATTGGAATTCTCTCGCATATGATTAGCCAATGTAGCGAATACCTGAAAAAACTCAAATTGTAAAGTTTCGGGTATGTTTTCTAAAGTTTTCAATATATTTAAAAGATGATTTCCGTGTGTCATGAGCTTTACTTTAACGCGATTTTTTTCTTCGTCTGATAAGTTGTAAAAAAATCTTCTATATAAATCTACAGCTTCTAAAATATCAATATTGTATTTCGTGCAAAGATTTAGCAGCGAATTGTATAAATGAACGGTATTTACACATTTCGAGAATCGTTTTACTAAAGTAGCTAGAGAGAGATGTGCGAGAATATCATCAGGGGTTATTTCGGGTACCCCGTTGTTCCCGTTAAATATATCAATATTGCTTCTGTCAAGTATTCGTTTGAATGTAATTATCGACTTTTGTAGTTTTAGTACAAAGCGTTGTAATTCAACAATTTTTTTATCTCTTTTCGCAATAATTTTTTTATAAATATCCATATTATTTTTAATTGTTAGTTTAGAGCTTTCATGCATACGTTCCAAAGCTTTGAGAAACATTTTATCTTTAAAATCAGATGAACGTGCAACATAATAGACACGCCTAACCAATTCCGCAGCACGTCTCGAATTTTCTTCTAAACCTGTTGTGATGAAATAGGATCTTTGGTTAAACTGTGACGCTGGTTCAAAATGTAAAGGTGTATCCGGCATAGCATTTCTCACGAAAATTTGGAATAAAAGTTTTTCAGAATCAGTTTTAATTGAATTAATGTCTTTTTCTTTACTCATGGTTCCTAAGTGGTGAGCAAATTAATAAAAAATTCAACTGTATAAACAGGTTTTTATTTATAAAAATACAAGAATACAGATACAATGATATAGACCTCTTATGCTCGACCTCTTATGCTCTTTTCTCATAATTCATTCAAACTTATGAACTGAAACATTGACCATAAAACTAGACAATACAAAAGATCTCATGACGCTTAGAACAACATTACGAGGTTATATTCAACATAATCTCTCAAAAAACGAAAATATTTTATACATAGCAAATTTTTTTGCATTCGTGATCGTTTTCCTTTTATATTTTCTATTTTTTCGTATACAACGTAATGTAATAAATTATTTTCACTTCCTATTAACGTAGGATGTTTTTCCATAAATTTTTTATACCATTGGTTTTCCTTTATTCTTTTGATATAATAATTCATTATTTCTAAAAGTTCTCGTTTATTACACGGTTGTTTCTTTTTTAATCTCCATTCTAAATAAATTATGATTATTTCTTCCAAATCTACACATCTCTTCATTTCATCGTCTCCCTCGTTGTCTTTTTCTCCCTCGTCGTCTTTTTCTCCCTCGTCGTCTTTTTCTCCCTCGTCGTCTTTTTCTCCCTCGTCGTCTTTTTCTCCCTCGTCGTCTTTTTCTCCCTCGTCGTCTTTTTCTCCCTCGTCGTCTTTTTCTCCCTCGTCGTCTTTTTCTCCCTCGTCGTCTTTTTCTCCCTCGTCGTCTTTTTCTCCCTCGTCGTCTTTTTCTCCCTCGTCGTCTTTTTCTCCCTCGTCGTCTTTTTCTCCCTCGTCGTCTTTTTCTCCCTCGTTGTCGTTTTCTCCCTCGTTGTCGTTTTCTCCCACGTTGTCGTTTTCTCCCACGTTGTCTTTTTCTCCCTCGTCGTCTTTTTCTCCTTCGTATTCGTTTTCTCCATCGTTGTCGTTTTCTTCGTCATCTTTGTTCTGATATCTCCTCCTCTTTTTACATTTCCATTCCAAATACTTTTCTACTATATTCTCAAAAAATAAACATCTCCTCTTTGTTTGTTCATCATCATCATCATTATCTTCTCTCTGATATCTCTTACGTTTCACCATCTAAGGGAAACAAAATTGTTCTACCTTAAAGGAGTCTGTGGTAGAATCTGATTCATTACAGACTTGTGGCGCACTTTTTATCTGCTAATATTCCCTCTTCTTTATATCTTCTATCCCCTCTCTTTTCGTAAGCCAATAAACGTTCTCCTTTTTATTAATCTCCCCACCAATACTACCACTCAATACTGTTTTCCTCACTCATTATCCACTCTTCGTTTCATATATTACTCATGATTCGTTCAGAAGATTACACATTACTCTCTAGTGTTACAATGTCATCACCGGAAGATTATACTTTTACGCCAGAGTTTCATCTTTTTTCTTTATCTGAATTCGATTCGGGTTTTTGGGCTGATTTAGTTTACCATTCGGTAACGTTTAAAGGAAAATCGAAAAAAGAATGGGAAAAAGAAATTGACGTTTATACCGCTAATAATATATTAACTCGCGTGTGTAGTTACTATTACAATTATATTAATCACAACAAAAGAAACATAAACCATAAAAATTTATTTACGCCAAAATGTATATTATTTTTAGCGCAATATACCGTAAATGTGTATAAATTTTTGTTTGTTAAAAGTTTTTATGCTCCATATCTTGGTCATCAAATTATACAGCAAGCCGGAGAACGAAAAACGCAAACCTGTTTCGATTTTAAACACGATTTTGCATTACGCGAAACAAAGCAACATCCGTGTGACACAGAAAATGAAGCGGAGGAAAATTTTTTCTTTGATTGTACCAAGGAAGAAATGTACAACATTCTTAGTCAAAGTAAAAAAAATGCTGAAAATTTAATGCATAAAACGGCAAATATTTTGCTAAAACTAAATAAACTCATTTTATTTCGTCTGGTTGTTTGTTTTTCTAATAATTGTATTTCAAATTTAAATTTGGCGTGTAAGAAAATGCTTAAAATTGCTGATATCGTGTACAAAGGTAACGTCGTTCAAGAAAAAGAAACAAATCGTTTGAAAACATGTCTCACTATTTACTGTACTGCGGGTATTCCTTTGGAGATTGCGTACTATCTAGATGAATGTCTCAAACAGACGATAAATGATATTGACATCTTACTCGTATGCACTAACGTTTTAAGTTTTTTTGACAAGGATAAAAAAACGTATGCTGTTAACGCGGCCATGGTTCTTAGTATTTTGGAAGCGGGATCACCACGATACACCTCACCTGAAAACGGTGAAGAGTATAGAAATTTCGACGCGTATAAACTTCGTTTTTACATAGATCGTATCAAACATGATATACTAAACACCCCCGGAGAAGAAAAAGATGCAGCTGTATTGTATTTCCAGGCTATGCTTTTTGAGAAACCACTGCAAACGATCCAAGCGTTGCCACCGTCTTTATTAAATATTGATTTCCATCCGAAAGGAACTCTAACTAAGAGTTATATATTAAAAAATTGTTCCAACGAAAATTTGGACGAAAGTTGAACTAAGAGAGCTCAAGTTAACAATGGACACACACCAAGCAACGTGGCAAGAGTTTGAAAATTTCAAAACTAGCAATGCGTTTTCCAACGCAATGCGTGAAATACAGAGAGATCGATATAATTATCCCGAAATAAATAGAATGCTTGAAACGATGAAACGTTTGAAATCCGAAAACAAAATTGGAGAATTGTTTGAATATAGAGAAAAATTTATTTATATTTTTAATGCAAATAAAATCAAAAGACAATTTACAGACCTATTTATATGTTGTCTGGAATATTTCATTGATTTTTTATCAAAACATAGCATTTATTTTAAAAACAATCAAATGTGTAAAACCATGTTCACAAGATATATACGAAGATTATACGCAAACGCTGAATCGTCAATAAATTTTCAGTATTTGGAAAATAGATATGTTTTTCTTAAAGAAAACGACATAGATAAGCTTAGATTCGAAATGTTTGACGATGTACCGGCGTTATTATTAAACAATTTTACATACGGAGCGTCTCTATGTAGAGATGGTTCCTCCGGACTAATTTCATATGCTCTTGATGATATCTTTCTCGCAACAATATCTACTGTGTTAAGTACGCTTATAGATGAATTTTTCGATTTCAATTCGGAAAATAGCAATGACAATGCATTTTCGAGAAACTTACAAAAAAGACGTTATTTATTAGCTCAAGATTTGGATGAAATATTTATAAATATTCACAATAACGACGAGGAAAATATACACGATGAGTATAAACCATACCAAAAACACGTAACGTTTGCTACAGGTGATAATTTGGTTTCTGTAAAAAAGTTTATAAAAAAAGAGAACGAGTCGCATCAAATTATAGAAGTCGTTTCTTCCTTAAAGGACGATGAAGAGGAAGATATTTTTTCCGAAATCGATCCACCGTCGCTTCCTCCCGCAATCGATCCACCGTCCCCGCCTCCCGCAACTGATTCACTATCGCCTCATCCCGCAACCGATACACAGTCCCCTCCTCCCTTAATCGATCCAACGTCACTTCCTCCCGCAATCGATCCAACGTCGCCTCCTCTCGCACTCGATCCACCGTCGCCTCCTCTCGCACTCGATCCACCGTCGCCTCCTCCTGTAATCAATCCACCGTCGCCTCCTCCTGTAATCGATCCACCGTCGCCTCCTCCTGTAATCGATCCACCGTCGCCTCCTCTCGCAATCGATCCACCGTCGCCTCCTCTCGCACTCGATCCACCGTCGCCTCCTCCTGCAATCGATCCACCGTCGCCTCCTCCTGCAATTGATTTCCCGTCGCCTCCTCTCGCACTCGATCTCCCGTCGCCTCCTCTCGCACTCGATCTCCCGTCGCCTCCTCCTACAATCGATCCACCGTCGCCTCCTCTCTCACTCGATCCACCGTCGCCTCCTCCTACAATCGATCCACCGTCGCCTCCTCCTACAATCGATCCACCGTCGCCTCCTCTCGCACTCGATCCACCGTCACCTCCTCTCGCACTCGATCCACCGTCGCCTCCTCCTACAATCGATCCACCGTCGCCTCCTCCTATAATCGATCCACCGTCGCCTCCTCCTACAATCGATCCACCGTCGCCTCCTCCTACAATCGATCCACCGTCGCCTCCTCTCGCAACCGATACAACGTCGCCTCCTCTCGCAATCGATCCACCGTCGCCTCCTCTCGCAACCGATACACCGTTGCCTCCTCTCGCAACCGATACACCGTTTGTCGCTCCTGATCTAGCATCTTCCGCAATCGAATCATCATCGTCGTCTGTAAATGATCGATTATTTCCCATTCTAAATACTTTCTCAGAACAATTGAATAATATATATAAAGAACCAATCTTTACCGTACAAAAAAAATAAGACTTAATTTTTCAACATAAATATCTAAAAAAATAAAAGATTCTAGTGGGAATGTGTTTAACCCAGGATCTGTCTTTGAGATTCTATTTGGATTGATTTACGAATGACCGATTTCCACGTCTTTATTGAAATTAATTTCCATATTAGTATATAAGAAGATAAACATTATTTACAAAATAGATTATATTAACAATATACGACTTTAAACACACACGTCTGGATAATGGCGACTCAAGTACAACAAGGACAAACATTCACAACAAGCGATAACATATTTAATACAGATTCTAACGATATAGAAGACGTCGGGGATGATCAATCTCATGCTCATGATAATTTATTCATATTGCATAATAACTCTTCTGGGTTGGTGCGGGATAAATCGTCTGGGTTTGATTACCATACTACCAACGAAGCGATAAAAAATGTTCTTGATAAGATCGATTTTAATAGACCTTCCAAATATTGCCTATATTCATTGATTCAAAATAATGAATTCGAGGGTCTAATGCGCAATACGACAAATTGTCCTGTAAGTAAACAATGTATGTTTTGTTTACGAGGAGGATCGCACATGCAGTCTCATTCCATTAATAGAAGATATATATGTGCCAATTGTTTGCAATTTCTTGGAATACAGAATATGGAATCTCATGCTAATGTCACATCAAACAGTGGTGAGGATTGTAACATAAATGAAATAGTTACCATGTTATGTAAAACAAAGAATTTCTTTACGTTTCCTTGTTTTGAACATCTTCTTCGGATTGCAGAAGCAGCTCCAACATTAGCCGAAACGTTTTTTAGACAAATAATGGAGAAGTTATATAATCCTCCTAATCCGGATCTCATGTCACGGAAACCTCATTTGATCAATTCGTTATCTAAACTCATTTTTGGACAAGATTATTTTGAAGTTATAAATAGAAAACAATTTGTTGACTCTGTAGCGCCGCTAGTTATGGAATTTTATAATTATGTTAAAATGGAACCCGAAGAATATGAAAAACTTATTAATGAAAAATTCAATCCAAACTGTATGGACGGAAAAACTAATTCATTACAAACCAAAAAAGTAACGATAAATACGTACGAAATAATGAACCCTGGTCCATTTTATTCATTTTCTATATTTGATCTCATTATATTGATGCAACATAAATTTTCACATGTATTAACTCCTAATTTAAATTATTGTAAAAAACAACCGAGGATTATGGAAGATGTTTTAAACAGAGGTCAGTATACTTTACGTTGGAATACAGTTTTACGTAAAGTAAAAATGCAAATTCAAATTGATGTAGAAGATATTTTTAATAATATTAGAGGAAGAATAAAATCTCAAAATGATAAAATTAACATAGACATTACTACTATAGGATTTTGGAGACCGGTTATTATTCGGTTTTGTTCGCCCGGAGAAAAGGAAACCGAAATTGTGGGACCATTTGTAGAGGGTATATTACATTTTGGAGCTAGAATACAAAATCGATTTGCAATAGATCCAACGTATAATCAACAACCTAAAACAGGTTTCACCATTGCAGAAGAAGAAGATAAAGAACATTATAATAATCTCGTTATGATTAGTTCCACGCCATTTGAACAAGAATGAAGAAATGGCATTCGTTGTAACGATAACTGTGTAGTCTTTTAAGCTAAAGAATGAAAAAAAAACACATTCGAAATTCCTTCACTTCCGTTGTAACGGTATGATATTTTAAGAAAATATACTGTAACCTCCTACCCAATTTTTTTTGTAACATTAGTTATTCCATTAGCATGGCATTGACGCAAATAAATATTTCATATCTAATGTCACAAATATCGAATATCAAAATTCGCATAGTTATTGTTGCAAATAACGTGCTTTTTCGAATATTTCAATCGAACAATGAAAGATCGTCAATAGATTTTTATCCAGATACCGTCAATACTATAAAATATCTGTCAATGTTTTCAAATGTTGATATCATTTTAATAAATAATCTCATTGATTTAATGAATAATAATTGTTGGGATAATACTATTATTAATGTAATAAATAGTAGTGTAATAGATTATGATTATACCAACAATGATAACAGTGAAGAATTATTATATTGTAACTTTACAAAAAATAATAATAAAAAAAAACGAAACATTTCCATTATACATCTTGGAAAAGATGTCACTAGTTTAGATAAAATTGATATAACAAATGCCATGCAACAAAAACAACAACATTTTTTTCATTATCCCGAGATAAATGTAATTATATCTGATGAATTTCTACATGCAAATGGTTATGATTTTAATTTCAAAATCGATCGTGTTAACAAATTTCATCAAAACCATCGTTTTACTCATCAACAAATAAATTCAAATCAATTTATAATTACTAATATGATGAGAATTTTTGATTTTATTTTAAAAGCTGTGAAAAATATAAAAATTGGAAAAAATATATGAGAATTTTTTGATTTAATTTATTGTAAAACGAATACCGATGCGGTTTCCCATAACAAACAAGAATTTTATTTCTTTTTGAAAAAAATTCTAAAAATATATGAGAATTTTTTGATTTAATTTATTGTAAAACGAATACCGATGCGGTTTCCAATAACAAACAAGAATTTTATTTCTTTTTGAAAAAAATTCTTTTGTATTGTCTATTTCGTAAATTCCGAGAAGAATCTCAAAGAAGAATATCGTTGTTTAGTTTGTCAAAAGCCTGGGTAAAATCTATCATTTTGTAAGCGTTATTCGGTGACGTTTCCATATACACATAATTGTGGATAAGCATAATTTTATAAAATACATTTACTGACGTCAGTTCCTTGTCATTTTCTTTTTCTATAAGCAATTTTTGTAAATTTGTAGAGCATTTTGTACACGGTAAGGCTACTTCTAGCGTTCGAAAGACACTCCATATAGCCATATCAATGTTTTCAAACCAATTCAAACTCATAGTTACAAGAGCGCGAGTGAGTAAATGATAAAAAATCCACACCATACAATATGATCTAAATTCATAAACGTTTACATTTAGACTGTAAACTCTGATTGCTTGTAAAAGGTGATTGTTGTCTTTTCCATAAAAGCAAGTGTGTACAAATATGTCTTCATCTATTGTATTTCTATCATCATTGCTTATTACCAAATTAACGACACTTTGAATCATATCTTCTAATGGTGTATCGTCACGCAAAATCTTTCTACCGTATAACAATTGCACGGTTTTAAAAAGAATAGCAAATATACATTTAAGTGTATTCTCGTCAAATTCTTTTACATGATACTTGTACAAATTTATATTATACCAAAGTAAAAATTTCATTAGTAATTTGGGATTCCTATGAAAAAAAGAAGATTGTTTGTTATTTTCAAGCAAACATTGGTTTTTTATAAATTCGTGAGAACGTATGGAAACGTAAATCGTAAAATAATTTAAACGTGGCTCAATAAACATTTTTTTCTTTCTTATTTTATTTCTTTTTTTTACACCAAAGTAAAAAAAAACAAGTCTTACAAACACTTTATTACCGTCTTTCGTTTTTCCTCATCCCATTCCATCGGTTTTTATAACTTTTCATCGCATGAGAAGAGAGATCGTGACTAAAATTGCAATTCGATCCATGTATACAATAGCCGTTTTGGTAGTAATGACATAAACGGATCCTATGTTTTGAAGAATTACGAGGAGACCAATTATCTACATGCGCAAAATCACATTCATTTCCTTTTATACATCCTCTTTCTTTGAGATTATAAAATTTGCATACTCTACGAAGGTTCTTATTCCCGTCATGTAATTTGATTTTCTTCTCAGTTGTTTGATAACCGTCTCCAACTTCATCATGACAACCACCTCCAGATGCATTCCGACAACCACCTCCATATTCACTCCAATGGTCACCTCCGACTACATCACGACGACCACCTTCAACTTCATCATGACAACCACCTCCGGATTCGCTCCGATGGCCGCCTCCCACTGCATCATGACGACCACTTCCATATTCGCCCTGATGGCCGCCTCTCACTGTATCACGACAGCCACCTCCTACTGCATCACGGCAACCACCGATTGCGGCGTCACCCTGATTTTCGCCATCCCAACCACTGAATTCGGCTTTACCCCAATTATTAAACAAGGAAACGGCTTCATCAACTTCGTCGCTCCATACACATTTTACTTGTTCATTACTCCAGATATATTTTATACATTTATCCCTTACTATCTTTTCACAATCTTTAATATCCTCATCTAGAATTTGACTTTTGATTGCTGGAAGTGTTACAATTTCACCATCTTCAATACTCTCATCCTTTTTCAATTCTGTAGTTGCTACTTCATATTTTTTATCATTATTATTATGATTATTATCAGCCTCATAATCATCATCGAAGATATTACGTAATTCGTCTGTAGTTGCTACTTTATATTTTTTATCATTATTATTATAATTATTATCAGCCTCATAATCATCATCGAAGATATTATGTAATTCGTTTTCATCGATCTCTATTTGCAACTCATCTTCATTAAGTTCCTCGGTGCTCATTTGCGACTCACCTTCATTAAGTTCCTCGGTGCTCATTTGTAACTCACCTTCATTAGGTTCCTCATTACTCATTCTTGTATTATTATTAATATTTAACTCCATTATAGACTGGTTAATTGCATTCATATCTTGAAAGTACAATGTACTTTGTCTTTAAGAAGGTATATTAGATAATGAGAATATCTAGCTACTATACCTTCTTTTATAATCGCAGTCGAACATGAGAAAGATACAACACTCCCTCTCCTTGGCGTTACGTCATAGCGATCACATGAGCACGGGATATCTCCCTACAAATTTTATAAAAATGGGTACTAAGGCGGAAAATGATTATTTCTATAAATCTAAAGGATACAAACAATATAAAACTATAGTCAGCGATTTGTATTGCAAATTTTCCCTCAGTATCTACCCAACATGTCCGTGTTATGTATTTATTTGTATATTCATTTTTCACGAAAAGGAAATCTATCTGACAGATTTTATCCAACCCGATCGAGTAATGGACATTTTTTTAACATCGGGGTTGTATTCCTATTTCGCGTTTAATCAACGTAAACCCAATGAAAAAAACATGTTACATAATATACAATATGTAATAGATAATTTTGATATAACGATTATAAAACATTTATTGGGCTTGAAAGAAAACGAAGTATTAGACAGAGCAATTCTAGAGAAACGTGTTCAAACGAGAATTGCGAATGCTCCAAATTACAAATCGGAGCTTCGTTCAAAAAGATATTACAAAAAAAAACCACTAAAAACAAGCACCAATAAAATCGTTTTACCCAAAATTTGCACAAAAATTAACAACAGAAAGAAAAATGACAAACAACAAAATGTTGTATTTATAGAAACGTTGTTGAAATGTCTTCCGTCTCATGCGCGAGAACGCATCCCTTTGGACGGTGAATTGAGTGTAAAAGATTTGGTATTTATAGTGAAACATTATGACAAATATAAAGGCAAAGTCTTGTCCATAGAGGACGGTACGTTGCAAGCGATGAAACGTGCATCAATGATAGTGTTATCAAACAGAAAAGATACTCGTAATGCGTTCACATCACATCAATCACCACGGCCGCGCCTCCCATGGAGAAACGTTTGGAATGGTAGGCTTAGTACCCCGCAAAAGATGGACGCGCTCAACATGTTTGGAATATCCCTATGTAAACACGATTTCAAAACAGTTTCATGGAGACAGATACGCTGTGCGGACGAAGAAGCGACAATGGTTAGACAGTGTATGTTGTGTGGACATATGCGAATAACAAATAACGAAATACGTAATTAACAACACAAATCGTGTATTTATGTTTAAAAAATGCATTTACGTTGATTGCAAAAAAGCCAAACAAATTTCCTAATCGTGTGAGCCTAAAAATTAAGACAACGTTACCCCTAACGCAATCAAAATCTAAAACTCCCCTAACGCAATCAAAATCTAAAACTCCCAACATACACCGACATTCATACAATCATGTCGTCATTTATTCGTCATCCCGCTATTGAAGTCTTAACCGTGAGCGCCGACGCATCGTCCGGTATCGGAGGAATTACCCCAACACTGAAAATCGTATTTAAGGACGAAGAAAAAATAATTTTTGATAAATTACAGTATATCAACGTTATTAAAAGAAGCGTCCTTGAACTAAAACGCAAATGCACGGCCCACGATGTGCTCATTCTCAGCTTGGCATTTGCTGCCGGTTACATCAACTATACGGAGTTGATTTCAGAGAGCAAACTGTTCAATTGCCAAAATTTGTATAAAGAAACAAAGTGTTTTATCTGTATTTGTTCCAATTCGACAGTAGATAGAAATCAGATTAAAGTATACTTTGATAGCGCCGCCATCGAAGAAATATTGGTATTTGTTCGATTTTATTTTTTACTTATTCCTTCGTTTCACATCGAGTCCAAACACATTCGAGACTTTGGTTTAACGCTGTATAACGTTTACAAGAGGTTGCTTGCAAAGAAAAAGGACCTAACACCACTACAACGCGAACGTCTTCGAGAACTGAGATATATATTTAGAGAAGACGCTCGTACTGAACACATTACAGATACGACAATCGATCCTGGACAAGACTTTCATCTTACGTATAACGAGCGCATAGCGAATACGATCGCTTCGTTTATCCTTTATTTGGGAGATCACGTGGCAATACAATTAAAACCGATATTTGTAGATAGGATTTCCAAATTGGGTGTTTCTCAAGTGCTTTACGAAAACTTACCTTCCGCGATAAACAAATACTCTGCTGGATTAGACATTCTTTTTAAAAATGTCGAAATGCTTAAGCGATAATCAAACTAATCTAAATAAATTTGTAAAAATTTTAAACAAACCACCACCGACGAAAACAACAACGACACCGACGAAAACAACAACGATTTCACGCAAACGTCGCGTGCGTCCGGTAAATAATAATTGGTCGAAGAATACCCATCCTCCCCCCCTTCTTCCTCCACCAACCAAGAACGTGATTATCTATGCGTCACAGCTACCAAACGATCCTATGAAATGTTTTGAAAAAATCGTATCGAAGTATAATAGAATTGAACAAAACTACAAGCTGTCGACGGCGCAAATCGAACTAAAAACATATGCGGATTGTTTTGGGCCAATGTCTATCGAACGTTGTATTTTGAATATAATTTCCTCATTGTCTCGAGATCTAAGGGTTAAGACGTCTCTTGTACAAAAAAAGGATCAAGAAACATTGTTTAAATTTTTGAATAAAACACTTCTTCCTACATTTGTGTGTTTCGAATTTAAAGATTTAAACAATTCGTCCTTTTACGTAGGTACAATTTCAGAGCACCTTACGCGCTTTGAGGGTGAAGAAGGCGGTAAAGGAGGTCGAAAAAGAAACGTAGAAAGCAACGTGTATTCTCGCGGTCCTGAATTATATAGATTTACATACTTTTTAAATAAATGCAACCATGTTTTAACAACAGACACCGCAACTACCTCGGTTTTTGCAATTAAAATAACGTTAAATTGTCATAATCAAAACGATATGACAATTTTACGATATTTCACCACCTTTCTAATGCTTTTGTCAGAAACATGTACCTATTTTTTCATTTGTAACAACTCTTTCCCTGAACATTTGTGGAATATAATGATTAAAAAATCCATTCCCAATAGCTCAGATGAATTGTATCAAATATTAGAATATTATAAAATAAAATATTGTATAGTATAATATTAATTAGAATTATATACCCAAATATCCTATAAAAACCCAAATATCCTATAAAAAATGAAGGTATCAGCGCAATAGTGACCTAACCCACATTTTTGGGAAATTGGGTTATAGCGAACTAGAAGCAGAAAGGACGCAACAAAAGTGACCGAGAACCGGGCACCAAACCATCGGGCCATAATGGGGGCATCATATATCCTCTGTCAATCCAAAATCTGCGTTAATTATTAAAATCTCAAGCGCTGTCGTCGGCGGTTGGCCCAACCACGCTACACACACCATAATTGGTCGGGCACTGGTCGGGTTGTGTGGTGGTGATGGTGGGGAAATCGGCAGCAATTGGTAAAAACGTAAGCGCTGTCGGCGGCGGTTGGCCCAACCACGCTACACATACCACATTTTGTCGGGCATTGGTCGGGTTGTGTGGTGGGGGAATCGGCCGTCAAGTGTAGGAGCCTACCAACCGCCCAACCAAATGTTTCTGTTGGACGACTGGCCTCTACAAATTGGTACATATGTACGGGGCCTTATACCGTGTAATAAAAGGAAGCGTTCAGTCCACAAAAGTACAGATGCACACATTTCTCCATTCCGCTCATATACACAATTCAATGAAAACCTTACGCGAAGAAGAACTAGACGCTGATAATACAATTTCAATGGAAACTGTACTAGAAAGAGAACTAAATATTGATAATGAATTAATGAAGAGAACTGTCATAGACACGGAAACTGAAAACGATAATGAACTAATGAAGAAAACTGTAATAGACACCGAAACTGAAAACGAAAATGAATTAGATGCTGATGATAAATGTGAGGAATGTGTGGAAATATTACTTTTGCTTATACCGATATTCCTTGTTATTTTGCTAACATTATTAATAATTTTATTACCCATAGCACTGTTAGTAGTAATACCCATGATAATATTGATATCAGCAGTTATATATAAATGGGATGAATGGGTAACAACAGTAATTTTGCTTACGCCGATATTATTTATTATTTCTTTAACATTATTAGTAATAATATCACCCATAACATTTTTAGTTGTAATACCAATGGCATTATTGACATCAGTATTAATATTATATATAACAATGTTGAAACCTTGTATAAGACGTATTAAAGGTAATATCAACCGATCGGTCAATTTACAAAAGAAGACTGAAGACCAAGACCAACCGATTAATTTACAAAAGGAAACTGAAGACCAAAACCAACCCATTAATTTGCAAGAGGAGATTCAAGACCAAAACCAACCCATTAATTTGCAAGAGGAGATTCAAGACCAAAACCAACAATCCATTAATTTACAAAAGGAAACTGAAGACCAAAACCAACCCAGTAATTTACAAAAGGAGGCTGAAGACCAAAATCAACAATCCATTAATTTACAAACGGAGACTGAAGACCAAAACCAACAATCCATTAATTTGCAAAAGGAGACTGAAGATCAAAATCAACAATCCATTAATTTGCAAAAGGAGACTGAGGATCAAAACCAACCCATTAATTTTCAAAAAGAGACCGAAGACCAAAATCAATCCATTAATGTGCAAAAGGAGACTGAAAACCAAAATCAACCGATTAATTTGCAAAAGGAGACTGAAGACCAAAATCAACCGATTAATTTGCAAAAGGAGACTGAAGACCAAGACCAATCTATCAATTTATAAATAAAGATGGATACACGTGGAAGTATATTTAAATATAAATGAAGGAAGGGGTAATAAACAAAAGAGGGGAATTTGTATATAGTGACCGAATGAAGTGACGAGTTATTAGTTGTTGGTATAAAATACTGACGTGAGAGAGTCAACGCTTATTTAGATCGCAAAATGACAAGAATTACGACAGATATTAACCAAGAAAAAATCTCTCAAGATGTAATAATAGATATTGATGAAATGGAATTTAATAACGAAGATGCTGTTTCCTTCTCTGGAATAACAATTCAAAGGCAAAATGTTTGTTGTGATTTTTGTTGTGATTTTATACCATCGTTACTATCCATAGTGAATACTGAAAAAACCGCGGAAAATAATCAGGAAGAAAATAAATGGAAGCAAATTTGTTGTAATACTAAATGTATATCTTGTTTGGTTTTTTGTACTATATATTTTATAATAATTATAATTATTGTATGTATCATTATTGCTAAATCTAAATCATAAATATTGCTGAATTGAGTCTATACCTCCAAATGTATTATTGTTTTCAAATGAAAATAAAAATATGATTTGAAAAAAACCGAATTGGATTTATACTTCCTCTCTTCTCCTTCAGAATCATATCGAGTCTATACCTAGGTTAAAATAGTTCAAACAATATTTACACATCTTGCAGTCGTAGGGCATACCACCCATGAAAGCTCTCTGTGTTCTTGAACATTGCGCTGTCCTCCATAACAATGGAAAACGGTCGCATAGATCAAAGCTGATACTCGATATTCCACCCTTTTAGATAGTTTGTGGAATGCCATGCGAGTGTACTGTTACAAGCATATGAGCTGTAGGACGTGTACATGTTCAATATACTGCAATTTTTGTAAGAAGAGCTCTCAAGGCCACTCAAACCCCAATATACTGCGATTTTTGTAAGAAGAGCTCTCAAGGCCACTCAAACCCCATCTTCGCGATTAAATATGTCACGGCATTTCGTATCATTCACAGTGGTTCCGCTAGATTTTGCACGATCGCGAACGTATGAAGCAGTGCTTGCGATCATGCGAACTCTAACGGCAAGACCGAAAAAAATGCGAAATGCCATGACGTATTCCATCACGAAAATGGAATTTGAGTGGCCTTGGGAGCCTTCCTACAAAAATCACAGTATACATTCGGACGTGTACATGCTCGTTGCTAACGAGTGTAAAGGGTTAGATATTGAATCAAAGTTATCGCTTAAATATTATTCTTAAACAAATAATACAACATAATAATCTCAATACATTTATTAATAATAATATATACACGAGTAATTATACAACATAATAATCTCAATACATTTATTAATAACGATATAAAATATACAAAATAATGCTAGACACATTGAATCTATCCAAATATTATTTTTGAACGTAATTTTTTGCCTTTTCTTTTCTTTCCTTTATATTTTGTTTGATATTTCTCTACGTCACCCATTTGTTTATCATTTTCTTCTTCATCAGTTTCCTCTTCATTATTCTCCTCTTTTATTTTTAATCGTCTTTCCTTTTGTTTCTTTTTTATTTGTCCTTCGTCTTCATCACTTTCTTCGTCACTTTCTTCTTCGTTACTTTCTTCGTCACTTTCTTGTTCATCACTTTCTCCTTCGTCAGTTTCTGGTGTATATTCTTCATCACTCTCCTCTTTTCTTTTTGATCGTTTTCGTTTCTTTTTTATTTGTTCTTCGTCTTCATCACTATCTCCTTCGTCAGTTTCTTCATCCCTCTCCTCTTTTATTTTTGATCGTTTTTGTTTCTTTTTTATTTGTTCTTCGTCTTCATCACTTTCTTCTTCGGCACTTTCTTCTTCGTCAATTTCTTCATTACTTTCTTCTTCATCACTTTCTTCTTCATTACTTTCTTCTTCGTCACTTTCTCCTTCGTCAGTTTTTTCATCCCTCTCCTCTTTTATTTTTGATCGTTTTTGTTTCTTTTTTATTTGTTCTTCGTCTTCATCACTTTCTTCTTCGGCACTTTCTTCTCCGTCAATTTCTTCATTACTTTCTTCTTCATTACTTTCTTCTTCATCACTTTCTTCTTCGTCAATTTCTTCATTACTTTCTTCTTCATCACTTTCTTCTTCGTCAATTTCTTCATTACTTTCTTCTTCATCACTTTCTCCTTCGTCAGTTTCTTCATCCCTCTCCTCTTTTATTTTTGATCGTTTTCGTTTCTTTTTTATTTGTTCTTCGTCTTCATCACTTTCTCCTTCATCAGTTTCCGGTGTATAATCTTCATCACTCTCCTCTTTTATTTTTGATCGTTTTCGTTTCTTTTTTATTTGTTCTTCATCTTCATCCCTCTCCTCTTTTATTTTTAATCGTTTTCGTTTCTTTTTTATTTGTTCTTCGTCTTCATCACTCTCCTCTTTTATTTTTAATCGTTTTCGTTTCCTTTTTATTTGTTCTTCGTCTTCATCACTCTCCTCTTTTATTTTTGATCGTTTTCGTTTCCTTTTTATTTGTTCTTCGTCTTCATCACTTTCTCCTTCATCAGTTTCCGGTGTATAATCTTCATCACTCTCCTCTTTTATTTTTGATCGTTTTCGTTTCTTTTGTTTAGCTAGTTTTAATTTTTTATTTTTTTGGTTTTTTTCTATATCAGTTTCTTTTATATTTTTTTTAATTATGTTGATAGGTATGACACGATCATTAAAGGGTTTCATCATATTAATTATTAAATCAATATAGGGTTTTAAGGTTGTTATCAACTCAAACTCATCATTATAGGGTTTTATAATATAGCGTTTATAGGATTTTATCAACTCAAATTTCTTCTTATCATTATAGGGTTTTATCATATAGTGTTTATAGGGTTTCATCATATGTAAATTCTTAATATAAAATATAAAATCATCAATAAAGATTTTCATCACAATTTCGTTTAAAAAATCATATTTATTTATATCATATTTCATCGTATTTTCGTTTACTTTAGTAATCGATTCAATATCATTAGATGTAAAAGCATATTTCATCT
This sequence comes from Acheta domesticus, assembly GCA_031308135.1. NCBI lineage: Eukaryota > Metazoa > Arthropoda > Insecta > Orthoptera > Gryllidae > Acheta > Acheta domesticus. Next base: position 107,757,018 of record JAHLJT010002630.1, on the reverse strand, counting down.
TAGTTATAAGCGAGAGCAAATAGACGGGGAGAGCTTTGTGTGAATGTGTAAAGATACTTTCACAACAACCTTCTTATATACAGGATACAAGCAGCCAATCATATAACCTTATACACACGAAATGAGCAGCCAGTCATATAACCTTATACACACGAAATGAGCAGCCAATCATATAACCTTATACACACGAAATGAGCAGCCAGTCATATAACCTTATACACACGAAATGAGCAGCCAGTCATATAACCTTATACACACGAAATGAGCAGCCAGTCATATAACCTTATACACACGAAATGAGCAGCCAGTCATATAACCTTATACACACGAAATGAGCAGCCAGTCATATAACCTTATACACACGAAATGAGCAGCCAGTCATATAAGAGAAAGCAAAGGCTTGTTGACTTGAATTTTTCTTTATTTACTAAATTGAGTTTTCTTTCTCCTTTGCATCAATGGCTTTAAAAGACACTTCTCGTTGGAAACGACATTTAAATAAACGCCTTCAAATACCCCTGTCAAGAGCTGGTATATTTTGCCTCGTAGGGAATAATTTGGATCGCATTATTATTCTTTTTCGAAAGAAACCATATAACGGTAACATACCGTTGAAAGGAAAAGAATATTTTATAGAAAAAATGTCATTACCTCGAGGATGTTCTGAATACGAAGACAGAACGCTTTTAGATACAGCCCTACGAGAATTTAGAGAGGAAACTAACTTTATCAATCCACTTTTTATAAACGACGTAGCATACGAATTGAGATGGAAAGATCGAAATAATATATATCGTTATCAAATTTTTTTTGCAATAATGTTGGGGGAACCTCAAGAAAAGGAAGAAAGGAAGAGAAAATTAGAGATAATGCGTGAAAATCGTTATCACACAGTTCACGTTATGCCATTGGAACATTATTTGTTTTTATTCAGAAAATATCAAAGTCAATGTTACGATTTTCACACATATGAAAATCTTTTTCAACAAATAATTTTTTTTTTAAATAAAAATAAAAATACTTTATTAAAATTTGTTAATCAGTTTTCTAACAATGATTTTGAAAAATATAAAGAACATCATTGTATACTTAAGATTCATTTTAACATATATAATCATTTTACTCTGTATACAGACAATTTTTATTGGATTAAAGAATATTGAATAAAGAAATAATTTGAATTTTTATTGGATAAGCATCAATGGTTACAGCTTTCACATCTGTAGGTCTGGTTTTAGATAAACCGTGTCAATCAAATCCTTACCATCAGCGGTTATAGTTTGCATTCGCATTGCGTAAATACTTCATAATATTACCATTATCATAACTTTACTCTTCTCAACAAGATTCTCAACTCTTCTCAATAATAGTCTCAACAATACCATATTGTTGTTAGTAGTAGTGTTATTAACGGTAACGACCTTGTCAACCCAAAAGAGTTAAATTTGTACCATCAGCGATTACAGCTTTCACGTTAACATTTACATTACAAAGAAACTTCACAATATTATAATGATTATAAAGAGCAGTAATGTGAAATAGTATCATATCGTTATCATTGTCCTTCTCAATGAGACGCTTCATATCAAACTGTATGAAGCAGTGTCATGTCATTAATTCTGTGAGTAACGTCATCAGTTGTATAACTACTATAATCGCCACATCATGTTAATCGCAACAATATGATCTGTAACGTCATCAGTTGCGTTCACATCAACATTGCTATACCAAATAAAATCTTTACAATATCTAGGTAAAAAAATCGAGACGCTTAGCTATCATTGTACACCGGAGAAGATTCCGTAGGATTAGGTCTTATTGGTGGGAAAATGTTTCTAATGATTAGATAATATATCTCAATAATTTTTAGTAATATTAGATAAGAATAGAGAAAAAATATCGTATTAGATAAGACTACCTAAAAATTAAAGTCTTATATCTAGTGACGAGACTAATGTTCCACTGAGTGATTGGATAATATTTTTACATCTCAATTGTTTTGTACCCAAAAATGAAAACCTCATATCCTTACACCTATATTCCACCTAATGATTGAATAATATCGTCATTCTCAACAAGATAAGAATACTTAAAAATGAAAGCCTCATATTCCACATAATTATTGTATAATGTTAGATAAGAATACACAAGATGATTATACTATTTTTATTTATTTTGCTACTAATTTGGAATTTAATAATTTTCTTAGTGTCGTCTTCGTTTGCAAGAAGCATCGTTATTACTGTACCAGATTATTTTGACACCACCATAAATACGTTTGACGAATATATGCTCGCTCAATTATTGACTTGCCATGCTCGTCAAATACGCAAATCTAGGACTTTTTTTCTGAAGGGAATACCAGAACCTCGATCTCGCCATAATATCGATATATTTTCAGGAGAAAAATTACATTCGAATCAATGTTTCATAGATCATGGTTATAAAAGCGCTTATTTGGGTATACGAGATTCTCGGTTCTTGGGTTTGGCTTTTAGTGATAAGATTTTAGGAAAAAACAGAGCAAAGATATCTTTCAAAATATATTATTTGCAAACGCATGTTTTAAGATGTCTGATCACGAACCCACAATCATTTTAATGGAATGGGGACACGTTAATGATAACCATGGTGGAATCGCTGGCGCTAGAAACGATGAAAGTCATCATATGAGAGGTTGTCCGATTTCGTACCCCGATCCGTTGTACGGAGTAGAATATAAAACATCACAGCTCACTAGTTCTTTTTTACAAGTTCTACAAAAATGGAAAATTGTTGATACCGCTGATGTTGTAAATGCCACTACTGACCAAACACTTGTATTTTACGGAGCGCGGAGACCTCCCGACGTTACCGGCGGTGTCTTTCAAATAGGCGATCATGGATATCACGTAAGGAAAGCATTCTCGGATAACGAAGACCTTACTAAATGGACGATATCATCGCATTTTAAGGAAACTCGGTCTCTATTCGTATGTCCCGAAAAGGAAGACGAAAAACCGCCAGACCCCAACGGTTGCGTGTGCTACGTTTCGCGTTCGCACCTATACGCACAACGTTTCATTCTACTCCCATCATTAGGAAACGTTGCAGGTGGATACGTTCCGGGTTCATCCTTGTTACGCGTCAATCTAAAAGATAAGACTATATTTAAAATATTTACCCAAAACGAAGTTTCAAACACCATCGTGGAAACGGAACATTTGTGGTTTCCGGGCATGTTTAAAGAAATTCCCGAGTCCCACGTTGATAAGAGTGATGAATCCAAAAGAGTAAAAATAGGTGAAAGTGATTAAAAGATGGTGAAGATGAAAGAATAAAAATATGTATAGTGATGGATTCGAGGTATAATGATGGATTGGAAAGAGTAGGATGATTATATAAATATCAGAAATCTTCGTAAGAGTGATTTAAAAAAAAACTCCAATAATTTATCTAGAAATTTTGCTAATAATTTGCCCATTCTTCTGAGGTTAATTTCGTTTGAAACTGTAATTGATTAGCGATCAGAGTTTTCACGTAGGACAATTGTTGCATCAGTAATCGCTTGATGTGAAAAATGCGCTGGTCGACATATCCTTTTGTGGCAGCGTCATGTCTGTCGATGGGCTTGGCAAGATGCGTTACACGCCGAAATTGCATGTCCTCTTCTTCTGATGAGATTTCATTGTTTTTCGATATCATATCCTCGACGTTCTCGTCAGCGATCAGAGTTTTCACGTAGGACAACTGTTGCATCATGAATCGCTTGATGTAAAAAATGCACTGGTCGACATATCCTTTTGTGGCGGCGTCATGTCTGTCGATGGGCTTGGCAAGATGCGTCACACGCCGAAATTGCATGTCCTCTTCTTCTGATGAGATTTCATTGTTTTCCGATATATTCTCGACGTTCTCGTCAGCGATCAGAGTTTTCACGTAGGATAACTGTTGCATCAGTAATCGCTTGATGTGAAAAATGCGCTGGTCGACATATCCTTTTGTGGCAGCGTCATGTCTGTCGATGGGCTTGGCAAGATGCGTCACACGCCGAAATTGCATGTCCTCTTCTTCTGAAGAGATTTCATTGTTTTTCGATATCACTCTTTCTTCCTCGATGTTCTTGTCGCAATAGTCAGTTCGTCGTAAACTCATGTTGACAGACAGTGATACAGTCACCATTCCGGTGTTTGTTTTATGCTTTAGCACCCTTCTCCTTCGTATCTTATTCACAACAGTCCTCTACCTCCACCGTTCCTTCGTCGCATTCTATTCGCAACACTCCTCTACCCCCACCGTTCCTTCGTCGCATTCTATTCGCAACACTCCTCAACCCCCACCGTTCCTTCGTCGCATTCTATTCGCAACACTCCTCTACCCCCACCATTTCGTCGTCGCATTCTATTCGCAACACTCCTCTACCCCCACCATTTCTTCTTGTATCTACAGGTGGTTCAAACGACGACGAAAAAGGAAGGAGAGTACTGCTTATCTATAATACCCCCCCCCACTCCATATTTGCATTAACAAGACCACCCACAGTGCGGAGTCGCTCACAATGTCGAGGTGAATGGACTAGTGTTGAAGGTGCCTATAGTGCGGAGGTGAATGGACATAGTGCGGTGTGAATGGACATAGTGCGGTGTGAATGGACATAGTGCGGTGTGAATGGACATAGTGCGGAGGTGAATGGACATAGTGCGGAGGTGAATGGACATAGTGCGGAGGTGAATGGACATAGTGGGAAATTGATTTGAGTACAATGTTTAAAGTAGTATATTGTGAAGCAGATTCAACGAGAGAAAATGAAGATATGACTGCAAATCAAATACTGGAAATGCATAATATAATTGTAAAGAGTTTACATTTGCTTAAATCAAAGAATATAAAAAAACATATTGTAAAATCTTTATTTTATTTGAATGAAGTATTGGGGTTGATGTCGCCAATACAAAAAAAAACTTTGGATATATCGTATGTATATAATATGCTATCAGCAATATTAAACAAGATCACAAGCATATCACATTGTTGTTCGGAAGCCATTGGTAATGTTTTATCTTACATGATAACTCGATTTAATATTGAATCTATTGAAAAAAACAGAAAAGTATCATCATCAACCACTACAGAAATATCGTCATTGACCTGCACCAATATATATAATGTACACAATGAACTTGTATATATGTTAAAATTATTTCCGGAAGAGCTTATGAATGACATAGTCCATGTTTTAAATTCATTGGATAATATTTTAGTGATTAAGTCTAAAAAAGTTAATCAAAACGACCCAGACGCATACTATCAACTTTCCATGTTATACAATATTTTTTATAATTTTTTAAAGACAGATTCAGAAAGGATGCTTTATTATTTTTTAACCACTGATTGTAATTTCGAGGATATTACTGAAGCTTTTGAACAAATTCTTTTGTTATTGCGTCAATATAGTTTAAAAGTAGAATAGTAAACCAAATCGATTCAACAATGAAACTTTTATATTGCATACCAGGAAAGGAATGTTTTCCTGTGACATCTGCGACATGCCATACAAGTTGTTACATACTGTGAAGAGTTGGTAGGTAGTAACAGTATTATGCTCATTGTCTACGAGTGTAAAAGGTCATTTGTCCATTGGAAACTTTTGAGCAGTATTTTTATATTTTTGTTCATTTGTTCTTAAAATATTTTTTTATTTACTCATTTAATTAAATAAATAACTGTATAAATTAATTTTATTTATTCCTATTTATTTCTTCCTTTTCATCCTTACTATTTATTACCGAATTTGTTGACACCGGATGTAATTGGTTAAGTCAACGTTACATCAGTTGTTTTGTCCTAAAAAGCGATCAAAGATAATTTTGCATGAGCAATCCTGACGTGATGGTTGCTCAATTGACGTTAATGCGTGATTTCATATTCATCAGAAGCTACGAATGTTACCATTGAAATTATAGCTTTTGCTTTTCCATTTGCTGCTTGACACGCTTTTCAACCGCGGTGTGTAGGAAAATCAAACATTAACTTCAATATTTTGAATAAAATATTACCTAATCTCTCTAATTACCTACCATATCTGGTACTTTGTTATATTCCTTTTTCTCACATCCATACCCCCTCTCCATTAATTTTGTAGAGGGAAGTATATATAACAGAGATATTATAAATTATCACACACTCACATCCTTATACTCATACAAGATGGAAGAAAAATATAACAATATTTTTGAAGAATATTCCTCTTGTTTTAGGGATGAATTTCTAATATTTTTAAAACGAGCTGAAGAAAATATTAGTACAGAAAAAAACCAACTTCCTGTGCAGTTAGAATCAGAACAACACATTTTTAAAATAATTAAAGATCTTAATACAATGTCGACTAAATACAATGATTTTTTAAAACAATATCTCTGTCAAGATATTCGAGAATCAATGTGTAAAAGTGGCGAAATGATAAAGGAATATGAAAATAAAATATTTGTTTTACATCAAAACCGTTTTGTCGGCTTTGTACTAAATGATAATTTTAATATGGATTGGTTTACAGATTATAAAAGTCAATTTGATACACTACAAAAAGAAGTTATCGACCACCAAGATTTCGAAATAAAACGGATAGAAAGATTAAAAACATATATGGAGAAATTTAATTTTTTCACTGAAAACATTTTAAACCTTAGTCCGTGTAAAACTGTGGAGAAATTGTATAAATCTATAAATATGTTAAATTCGATGTCGACAAATGAATTTAACAACATATATGAAAAAGAAGAATACATTGTAAATCTATATATTGATATATTTAACCATTGTTATGAGGTTCATATGAACACGAAGAATAAACGTAACAGATGGGTATGTGGGGATCTAATTATTATAGCTGTTCAATTAATTGAGGAAATATGTTTATCAATGTGGCAAAGGTCAAATGATTTCTTCTTATTGGAACCTCCGGGTAACAACCGTAGACAGATTCAAGTAATAGACGTCGAAAATAGACGCGAATTGGTTTTTTGCCCGGGTTTCATAGATTTTGACAAACTTGAAATTTTAATAAAAGAAAAAATGAAAGATTATGGAATGTTACGCTTTACTCGCGATAATTTAAAATCTTTATCTAATAAATGGCTATACCAAATGAACGGAGGAAGTGATGTTTTAATCACTTTAGTGGCTTGTTTTTATACAGAAGTAATGCAATCTAATAATAAGGTTAATTATGACAGAGTGAATATTCATCCAGATCAAAATGTATCGTCTCCTTCCGTTAATTATTTAATAAATATTTTAAAAAACTTATCTACAATAATGTTAAATATCGGATTCTATTGTAATAAGTTACTTTTTCAAATTTATTCAGAACTAACTGATGCTAAAGAATACGTAGATTCAGTGACTGGTCGCGCAGAAATAATGAATTTAATTTTACTTTTTAAAACCATGTTTATAAATTTGCAAACAAAGATTGAATATGATAAAAGATTTCCCAATAATTTTAAATCACGAATAGTAAATTTTTTATTTTTGTGTGAAAAATCCCTATTGAATATGACACAAGCATTCGGTGAAAGTCTAAATTTTGACCTTGTTAAAGATGGTATAAAAATGTTGAAAGATATAGATTTAAAATATGATAATAATACAAATAAATTTATGTCTTTAACGAGACGAGCCAGTTTGGTTCCACATGCTGACACGGTAATTTCTAAGAAACAATTCAAAGCTACTGCGTTAATAGATTATTTCAGAATTGCTGTTGCAAAATCTAACACAGGAAATTTTTATACAAATGTTCAGTTATATTATTTTGACTTTCTCCCGCTTCCTCCTAGCGATTTAAAAGGCACACAACGTAGAAATATAATTAACGATGATTTTGAAAATGAACTTGAAGATTCTAAACTTTTAGCTATACAATATCACCAAGACTCTAAACGCCAGGAACTAGATGAAGACTCTAAACACCGGAAACTAGATGAAGACTCTAAATGCCAGAAACTAGATGAAGACTTTGAACGCCAGAAACTAGATGAAGACTCTAAACGCCAGAAACTAGATGAAGACTCTAAACGCCAGAAACTAGATGAGAAACTAGATGAAGACTCTAAACGCCAGAAACTAGACACCATTACATCATAGCAAAAGGAAGTTTTGTAATAGCATGTGTAAAAATGTATGCTAATTATCCCTATACAATAAAAATTTGAGATTATGAATTGAGGTTTTTTTTACAAGCTTCAAAGTCTTTGTTTTGACTGTATTGACAGTGGAGATTTTATAGAATCGTCTGATTTTATGGTCTCAGTCGTTGAATCCTTGTCCGACTTGTTTTATGCGGGCGTCTGCACCATCCCCTACGAGTTATTGAGGGATGTTGGTGTGACATCTGAGATGTGCCCCCCTACGATTTGTAGGACATTTCACATTATCGTACAAGTAACGTGACGTATATTATTCGCATTGCTTTGTACTTTGAAATATTAGCAATATTTTTTATTTAAACACGATAAAAACAGAAAGACAATAGTTCATCTACAATACAGAAAGACAATAGTTCATACGATACACGCCATATAAATCTACGATACAGAAAGACAAATCTACTCGTATCTCAAAAAAAATCTTCTTATTCAGTACAATTACGTAACAATTTGATAATTCCGCCACAACTTTGATACACGTGATAAGAGCCGAAAGACACAATACATGCTTTATCTTGACCACAATTTGTGCTACCACGTTAGCTCCCCACCACCATGATAATACTATATAAGAGTGAATAAAACTCTCCCAAAAGTCATTACAACAAGTCTGTGGTAGTGAATTGCATAATGGAAAACTTATCAAATTTATCTGATTTTATCACTAAAAATCAAAATGATTTTTTAGCGAATACGGTAATTCAGACTCAAAATGACATGAGATTGGACCGAAGACGAATGGTAAAGGTCAATAAAGATTCACCTCAATATACATCGTCTGATTTACTACAACATATTTCATCACCTGCGTATTCATATGAAAATAATCAAATATTTAACCCAGATATGTCACCAATGTCAATTCTTGAAGATCCTCAATCAAAAACAACAAATAAGAAACAACAATATATTTCATCACCTACGTATTCATACGAAAATAATCAAGTAGCGTTTGAGGCATTGTCACCCACGCGAGAGATGTCACCACCGACGGTTCCCGAAGATAATAATCCCCAACAAAAGACGACGACGGGAAAAAAGAGGAAGCGCAACGAAGACGGACACGATTCTATAGAGGATTCGAAGAAAAAGATCGACAAACAACGAAGAATTGTACAGCCAATAAAGAAAATAAAAAATGACGATTCCGATTACTTTGCTTTAGTATATGTTTCTGGAGGAAAAATTACAAATATACTCAAGTATCCAGATTCTACTTTTCTAACAGAATATATAGACAAAGCAAATAGAAATAGAACTTCGCATTTTTTTGAATCTTGTAGTAATGTAAAAGAATATTGTACCGAAAAAGAATTATGTAACGAGAAAGAATCTTGTAATGAGAAAGAATAAAATGTCATCTTTCCAATTTACTCGTGATAACGTATGTAATGAGAAAGAATAAAATGTCATCTTTCCAATTTACTCGTGATAACGTAAAGTTGTAATGTATTCATTATACATAAAGTAAAATAAAAAATGTAAATTTGTTGTAATGTATGTCTCTGTGTGTGTCTGTGTGTCTGTCTTTAATAAATGTCATCTTTCCAATTTACTCGTGATAACGTAAAATCTTCAAAATAAAGTTGTGCAACTTTGTTGTAATGTATTCATTATAATAAAAAAATCTTCAAAATAAAGTTGTGTAACTTTGTTGTAATGTATTCATTATAATAAATAAAGTAAAATTGTATTTATTAAAAAAAATTTTTTTTATTCTCGAATCTTCGAAATGTCTCCATTATAAGAGTTTGTGTATATTGTACATCATGAATAAAGAGGTAAGTTTTTCTGAGGTGTTTGAACACCTTCCCATTAAAAGTTACAATAGATGGAATACATTATTTAATACAACCTCAGAAACGTTATCAAATCTTATGTTGACAACGTCTAGAAGAAATGACATAAATAGATTCGAACCAATTATACAATATTGCTCCAAAGCTTTACAAGAATACATTCGCTTATTATTTGATGAAGTTAGAGATTACAAATTGAGAAACAAGACTATCGATTCAAATTTGATAAATCAACGCGCCGGTACGGAAATTTTTAATAGAATATTGGTTATAATGGAGGGTTTATACCGAAATAAAATAGAATACATTATTCAATCCGTAAACGCTTACCGTCCAATGTTACAGGTATACGATCAATTGGTAAGTCACTCTTCAATGCCATTTATATTTTTAGACGATACTGGTCGTTTTAAAGCGACAACGTTTGAGGCGGAAGGAGAAGAAAATGATAACCTTCCCTCGATATTTAGCAAAATTTCGCCCGGCACAGTGTGGAACAATTGGGAACACGCACGAAATATCACAGATCCTGTTACAAGATACAAAGTCATGTTTCATACATATCAAGAGTACGAAGGTTTGCAATTAGACTCTCGCTTTGCTTTGTTTTTAATATTAGATTATATGCGTATACAACAACACGGTGATAAAAACATGATTCTTCCCCCAGAAATTTATACAGATAGTTATATGGATCGCTTCTTGATTCTCTTAGGTCCCCCCGGTTCGGGAAAAAGCAATCTTCTCATCACCATTGCCCGTTTTCTAGATATACCTATGCTTGAGTTGAATAACGATGGATTTATCACGAAATACGCGGGCGAAGGGGAGCAAAATATGCGAATAATGTTTCAATACTTGGAAGATTTTAATCGACACAAGGGTGTCATCGTGGTGCTCAATGATGCCGATTCAATTTTTTCTCCGCGAAGTAGCAACGCATCCGAATTTGAAAACCGCATTAAATCCACGATGTTATCCACCTTCGATCGTCTAACTAGATCAAACAATAGAAAGACAATCGTGTATTTCTGTATGACGAGTAATATCGATTTAGATCCCGCATTGGTACGTCGCGGTAACGTTATATATATGGAAATAAATAATAACATACTAATTAATCTTTTATTTCATATTGCATCACGATACAAAGTGAACATAATTTCACACAATTTTAAACCAGTTAATCAAAATGAAGAGGAATGGAACACATTAAAAAACAATGTGTCAAATACTCAATCTATAACATCTACTTTTCTAAATTCATTTTTTTCGTACATTTATAATTATGCTGCATATAAACTATGTAATTTAACAGATGATAGTAGTCTAATAAACATTGAACATAACGATAACTTAATTCCTATAAACGGTGAATTATCGTCTCTCGCACTTGTAGAAAAAATAATTATCATTAATACCTTTGAAATGAAGGAAAGCGAACAATTCAAATTTGAAGAAATAACTATACCACCAGATTACACGAAAATCGGTATTGGTGTTTTTTACGACAAAATTGATCCTCTAATCAAAGAAAGGATTCATATCCAGCGAGGAGAGGATTGAAAAACAAATTGAAACGACAAAATTTTCTAATCAAACAGCGAGGAGAGGATTTAAAAACAAATTCTCTATATTCAGCGAGAAGAGGATTGAAAAAAAAATCAAACAGCGAGGAGAGGATTTAAAAACAAATTTTCTAAGGATTGAAAACAAAAAATTACAGTTGGAAAATTCAATTTATTCGTTACAAAAATTTACAAAAAAAATTAAAATGTTGAACGATTATAAATTTCACATTGCTTAATGCCTTTACGTTTAAGCAAAAATATTATTTTTTTATACATTCTATCCAAATTTGCAGTTGAAAAATTCAGAATTATTTTAACACCATCACATTTTTTTACCAAATCCACCAAAGGATCTAAAAAATACAATTCAAATACGTTTTGGGCCATAGTGGAAACCAATTCATTGTCTATTGCGGTTTCAGGTACGCGTCCACCGGATATAAGCATTATAAACATATGCGGATTCCTTTCTGGAAGATGTGACGATCCCACGTCGAGAATCCAAATTTCAGATACATGTTTATCGTTACTGTTTCTTGTATCTTGATAAAATAAATGCGCTTGTTCATGTTGGATATACACGTCTTCCATATTTATGGAAAGCATATTATAATAATAATGTTCTAATAGTGTATACAGATGTACATGAGTAATCGTCATTTTTCTGGATTACTCTTCTAACAACACAGCAATACGACAATACGTGTCTTTAACCTTTCGCTAAAATGTGATAAATGGTTTATCGTCTCCGAAGTTCGAAGTTTTGTGATCTACTAAACACACGTGGTTGTCTTTGATGTTTACATCGAGTACATCGATATTTATAAAAATATACACTAAATATAATTATACTGATTACAGTTAAAGTAACTAAAATAACTATAACAATTATAATAATAATTTCGTCAAAACTTACAGACTTAGTACTAGTAGTAACATTTGTTGAATTAGTAACATTCGTTGATTTTATTGACGTTGCGTTTGGTACTGGTATAGCCGTTGATGGTACTGGTTCTTGTGGTTCCGGTGGTGATGCCAATACTGGTGATGCCGGTTGTTGTGTTGTTGGTTTTGTTTTTTTTTCTATCGATGGATTTGGTGATGGTGATGTCGATTTTTCTATTGATGAATTTAATGGTGCCACTACTGATGGTGTCGGTGATGTCGGTGGTGCCGGTGATAATGCCGGTTTTGGTGCCACTGGTGGTGCTGCTGGTGGTTTTTCTATTGATGAATTTAATGGTGCCACTACTGGTGGTGTCGGTGGTGCCGGTGATAATGCCGGTTTTGGTGCCACTGGTGGTGCTGCTGGTGGTGCTGTTGGTGGTGCTGCTGGTGGTGCTGCTGGTGGTTTTTCTATTGATGAATTTAATGGTGCCACTACTGGTAGTGTCGGTGGTGCCGGTGATAATGCCGGTTTTGGTGCCACTGGTGGTGCTGCTGGTGGTGCTGTTGGTGGTGCTGCTGGTGGTGCCTCTGTTGATGCCTCTGTTGATGCATTCAATGTTCTATTTAACCTATCAAATAGCTCTTCCAAACCTGGCATCGTTGGTAACGGCATCGTTGGTAACGGCTTCGTTGGTAACGTAAACGTTTCTGGATCTGTTGTCGTTTCTGATTCTGTTGTCGTTTCTGATTCTGACTCCGATAACTCTCCATAACAGTAAGGTAACAATAATGAAAGAGTAGCTAATATAAGAACTGATGAACGCATAATGATGAGAAATTTCTCACAATCGTATTTCAAAGACAGTTGTTCGTTTTATGGTCAAAAGATTTTACATTTGCTCCTTCTTATATATTCCCCTTTTCCCCTTCCATCTATCACCCATGACATTTTCTCATGATAAAGACGTCGGTTTCCACGTATCTTTCTCCCCTCCCTTCGAATTCTTCTCATACCCCCTCCTTCCTTGCTCTAAAATAGATTTATTACTGAAGGAGGTATCGCACGTCATTTGTGGTTGGTGACGTTGGATCAAGAACCACAGAAAAAAAGGTGGGGAACTGTGTGGGTTATTCTTTATTTATAATTGTTTGTAAAACGCGCGAATAAGTTTCGAGTTTACCTAAGTCACATAACGTATCGAATATCGATTCCACGTGTTGTAAATGATTTTGAAAATTTACGTCTTTCATCTTCATATCATATTCCGAGTACATGTTTAGAAAATCTTTGGATCGCTGGTGATCGCTTACTCTGTGAGCACCTCCAGCTCTAACTACGTTATCGCAAAGATATAAGTATATGTTTTGATAATCGGTATGCACATCGAATGTCCTGATTGAATTTGGTGGTAAACGCGAAATGAATCTTGTAATAAACTGTAACGGTTTCGGTCTATGCATCCCGTTTGTGTTTTTTATATTTTCGTCGATTTGTTTCTTTTGCTGTATATCATATCTAAGGATTTGTGCTTGAATGGTATGATCAATGTATATGTGAGGTATATGTACATCTATACAATCTGAAGCTTTTTTGGAATGCATTATAGTTTTCAGCATATTTTTATCACCATGTATAAATCTAAACATGCAAACGAGTGGACTGACGTGCATGTAAAGAGCGGGGTACGCGTCAATAGACTTTTCGATTCTATTTATAAAGTGAATAATAGATAATTCTATAGACGAAGTTTCGTCTTCGTTATTAAATTGTTTTTTTGTATTTTCATCATATTTTGAATTTGCTATCGCTAGAGACAAACGACGAAAAGCGTAGGATTTAAAGTTATTGTGGTTTGATAAAACGGTAACTGCTTCAAATAAGGCGATTAAATCAATTTCAAATTCTTGATTATTTATTAGATTTTCGTATAATTGTTCAAAATGGATGATCTTTTTTTTAAATAATTTGTAATCTTGATCTTTATTCACCTTTATTTGATTTTCTGTATCACTAGACATTATGCATCTTATTCAATAGACGCTTTAAAACGAAATCTGATTCATTATACACTTGTAGCGCATTTTTTTTTACACTTGAGCGGTATCTTAATTATCGTTAAGTTTCAAATCTCCTTTAAGTAACTCTTTGAAATAAGAAAAATTATTATAAATAATTACTGTTGAAATAATCATTAAAATTATAAAGTATACAGTACAAATAATTTTTATAGTCGTAAAAATCGGTTCAAGATAACTTAGAAAACTTTTTACGCCAGAAGAAGAACCAAACGTTGGCATGATTATCGTTGCGGTAACTAACGCTCATAAAAAACTCCCTCTTATACATTCCAATGACTTTAGCTGTATGATATCTCTTCAACAGTTATCTCTTTTTCCTAAGTAAATGCACCCGAAAATCTTTCTATTTAGTTTATTACAAGAAACGTGCCTAAGAATATCTTTTTTTTCTTTATTTTATTAGAGGACATACACGTGAGAATCTGTAACCATGCTTGACAATTTCTCTCTACTTTTTCGAGCCCCTAATTTTTTTTCTGATTTCGTCTTGATTTTCAATATTTAACAAGAATCATTTTTGGAATTTTGGATTTGAGTTCCTACTTCGCAATCAACAATTTTATTCATTATATTTAGCGATTGTTCGTTATGTAAACTTCTTTTGACATAACGTAATGTGTCCTTTTTTGACGCATGTCCCGCAATTTTTTGCGCATGATAAATGCCATACCGTTTATATATTCTTCCGATATTGTATCTCCTGAAGGAATGAAGAGATACGTGTTTTGCTCTAGCCCCATATTTTTTTTCAAGTATTTTTGGATAAAAAATCCTAGAATAAAATACGTCCATCGAGGTAACAGAAAATAAATTACCCGACCACGAAACCTCGTTTGCGAGAAATTGAAGGGCGATTCGAAGCAACGTTTGAAATTTTTTCACATATTCCACGGAACAGTAAATTGTTACGTCTTGATTTTTGTCACGCGACAGCACGTAACCGCGTTTTACGAGTAGTGCGAGATCCGTGACGGGAAGCGAAAGCAACCGCCCTGGACGCCATCCCGTCGCTCGCAGTAACACGAGCAAGCACGCGAAACACAAGAGACGTTTTCCATATCGAGCGTTACCGTTTAAGTTATCGTGTGTACCAAACAGTATTTTGTTTCCTATAACATCAAGCTGATACGATGACACAATTTGACCTCTGGTAAGGACCGTCTGAAAGGATCGTATAAAATCATCTATCGATTGAACAACTCGTTCACTGTGTACTAAGGGCGTAAAATCATCAATAAGATATTGTAATCGTCTGGCTCGATTGTGATTATTACAATTACGATAATATAATATACGTTGTTTCATAATTTTATACCACTTTACACCACCACTAGGTGTTATGTAGTTGCAAGGTGTTGATATTTTTAAGCGGTTAAACGCTTTTCGTATATATTTAACCGCAGTCGACCATTTATATTTTCGAGTTAATAACAGATTTTCTAGAATATCTGCGACCGCGTCTTTAAAATCTACGTCCGATCTAAAGTGTTCCTGGATAAACGCCGTCGTCACCACCGTTTTTTCATTGTCACATGACATGTCTCTACATGACATGGACGAAGAAGATACATATAATGTAATGAGATTTGTCTCTTTCCGTGATATAAAAGCAAAATACGAGATAGAAGCTCTACCCTATAAAAGGGTTTGGAAATTAAATACTTCTTATGAAGCGATTATTCAACGTTTGCGAAAGATTCATTCGTCGTCATTTCGACAGTGTCGCCATAAAAAAAAATCACTAAACGAAAAATTTTGCCAAAATTGTATCGAAGTCATTAACAAGATGAAGTTGATTAAAAAATTATTTAAACCTTATATGAACAGAATGGCGTTTTTTCAAGAAATATACGCCATATCACCGCCTCTAAATATGATTTCACCATTTATTTTCTACAATTATTCAACAGTTTTGAAAAAACAGAATCCTAATGACATACTTCCGAAGCAATTTAGAGACATCAATACCATACTGCGTGGCGGAAACATAAAAAAAATGGTACAAGCCAAAAACTCACCCCGTAAACGCATTCGACCGAGTAAGGGTAACAGTTTTCGTTGCACCTTTTTACCAGTTCCAAACGCAGAACTCGATTGCGTCTATGTACCGTTAGAACTGGCACTTAAACTAGATATGTGGGATACGAGACACGTGGATACGTCAAACGAGGAACCGCCTTTTGTGGTGTTGTTGAAGCGCGATCCTGTATTGTATACCGTTATATGTTTGAGTAAAGTTGCAATCGTATCCGACGGATTCTTTCATGTAAGCGACGGTGGTGGATCCGTGTGTTATGACAACAATACAGATAAAATGTATAACGTCACCGTTGGAATACATCCCATTTATTGTGACAAAAGCGGAACGGACGCGGATGGTGACACGTTGGCTTTATTCGTATTTCGCTGTCGAAAGATCATTCGGGAATTATTGTTTAAAAATGTGATTGAAAATAATTTTATTCAACCAATCAATAAAATAATAACCAGTGTCCCGCAAGCTAGTGCCTTTACGGTAGCCATGGATTGGTTGACGAAACGGCGTCGTCATTCAGGAGAAGAGAACTGTATGCCGCCCTGGAAGGATTTCGAAAGCGGAGATGCTGATATTAATTACGTATTAGACTATGTGTGTAGCAGAAACGCGAGAAACATGAACATTACACACGTGATAAACATGACTAGCAGAATAATAGGGTCGTGTTTTTCGTCGAAACAAGCGTTTATGTTTTTACGATCCTTTGACAAATATGTAAAAAAAAAGAAGCGATGTTCCGGTTTTCGATTTGACAATACGACGTTAACCGCTGACGCCGTTGATACCACCCCACCACTTTGGTATGAAGCTCTCATCGAAGCGGGAATCGTTGGTGGAGATCGTGAACGATTGTCCAAGCTTTTGGAGAAAACACATTACGCAATAGAAGGTAAAGTTAACGTAAAGGAATTAATGTATGAAAATGCAGAATTTAGAGAAAGTTTTTTCGAAACATTAAAAAATATGTCGGATATGGGATATAGTTTACAAAAAACCCATTCAAATGTGCAAAATGTGATTGTGTACAAGGGCGAAGTTTATTTTATAAACAGGCATATGGGTCATTTTTTTGATTTTCATACAGAGATTGTAAGTCCTGAAGTGTGTACATTTATTTACGAAACAACGCGAAACACCGCAAGTTCGTAAAGACCTCAATCGTTCATGTCGTCATCCCTGTTCTTTTAATATTTTTTTTGCGTTTATTCTCGCCTTTCTAATTTTTAGGGGTTTTCTTTAGTGTGAAGAACATGTTTGCTAACCTGTACAACGCAACTGTTTATTCTTTGACTTTGACTTTGAACGCGGCCACACAAATCTAAATGGTGTGGTGTCTGCAACAAGCGTGGACACAGGAAAGGTAATAGATGTTGAAATCCTGTCAAAATATTGCCAGACCTGCCAAAATTAAAAATCCTGTGAGGAGAAATTAGCATGTCACAGGAATGGTAACGACTGTAAAATGAACTTTCGAGGTTCTAGTGGAGGTATGGAGTCAGCAGGGGCTGTTGCAATTTTTAACCGCTCAATTCAAAGGCACGGTGTACGGTATGTTAAATACCTAGGAGATGGGGACAGTAAGGGCTTCCAGAAAGTTGTGGAAAACAAACCTTATGAAGACACAACTATTGAAAAATTGGAGTGTGTGGGACATATCCAAAAGAGAATGAGTAGCCGCTTGAGAAAGCTTAGGAAGGAAATGAAGGGGAAAAAACTTGAAGATGGACATGTTTTATCAGGAAAAGGAAGACTCACTGAAAAAGAAATTCATAGTCTTCAGAATTATTATGGGATGGCTATCAGAAATAATGTAAACTCCATAGAAAACATGAGGAAATCTGTGTGGGCGATTTTTTTCCACAAGATTTCCAGTGACACTTCCCCACAACATTTTCTTTGCTCGAAAGAGGAGTCAACTTGGTGTAAGTACAATAGATCATTGTTAACTGCACAACAATACACGCATCAGCATTCATTGTCTTCAGCAATTGGAAACATAATAAAACCAACATTTAGAGCTTTAGCTGAACCTGATTTGCTGAAGAAATGTCTTCACGGTCAGACGCAAAACCCGAACGAATCATTCAACAATATAATTTGGAGTAGAATACCCAAATCTACATTTATTGGCTTGGACACACTCAGTTTAGGTGTGTTTGATGCAGTTCTCACCTTCAATGATGGAAATATTGAAAGAATGAATGAATTAAAGCAGTTACATATAGAGCCAGGGAAGAATGCAGTCAAGGCGTTTAAAGAAATTGACATTTTAAGAATAAATAAAGCAGATAAAGAAGAGGAAGATTTGTTTAAGAGAAATAGAAAAGCTCAAAAGCAGAAAAGAAAAGCTAAGGAAGATGATGAAGATCCTGACAACCCTGAATATGGAGCAGGGATGCATTGAGGAACTGTACAAACTTTAAATCAAAATAACTCAAAACTACTTTTTTTAATGCTAAGGTTCCTCTTACTCAAAAACTACTTGTCACAGACCATTCAAATTTACAGAATGTATTATACAACTATAGATACATTTACTGAGTTTGTTGCAATATCATTCCTTCAATATTTTGAAAGTTATAAAAAATTATTACAAAAAAATGTATTAAAAATGTGTAAAAAAATTAATTTTCGTAAAATATTTATTAAAAATTATGTTAATGTCTCAAAAAAACTCAGGAAGTGCAGAAAAGATGTTTTCAAAAGTGTACAAAATTTCATTAGTGTGCTATTAATAGATTCTGAGAAACGGGTACATGAAGTTAGGAAATTTAGCATTGCCAGCATAGGGCCTAACACCTCCCCTTAAATCGATCAACGTCTTTATCGCTATCATCTTGATTTTCTTCTCTGTATTTACGTTTTCGTTGTTTTTGTGCCTCGACTTTTTCCGCCTCGACTTTTTCCGCCTTTTTTCCAAATTTTATTTTGATCTCCTGTTTTTGTGCCTCGACTGTTTCCACTTTATTTTCTGTTTTCATTTCTGTTTTATTTTTTAGTTCTTCCATCTCCCTCTTCTTTTTCTCATCGTTGACCTCTTTCCTCTTTTTTTCCTCTAATTCATTTTTACACTTTTCTAATTCATTTTGAAGTACTTTGACCTCTTTCCTCTTTTCCTCCTCTAATTTATTTTTACACTTTTCTAATTCATTTTGAAGTACTTCGACCTCTTTCCTCTTTTCCTCCTCTAATTCATTTTTACACTTTTCTAATTCATTTTGAAGTACTTCGACCTCTTTCCTCTTTTCCTCCTCTAATTTATTTTTACACTTTTCTAATTCATTTTGAAATACTTCCATCTCTCTCCTCTTTTCCTCCTCTAATTTATTTTTACACTTTTCTAATTCATTTTGAAGTACTTCGACCTCTTTCCTCTTTTCCTCCTCTAATTCATTTTTACACTTTTCTAATTCATTTTGAAGTACTTCCATCTCTCTCCTCTTTTTCTCCTCTAATTCATTTTTACACTTTTCTAATTCATTTTGAAGTACTTCCATCTCTCTCCTCTTTTCCTCCTCTAATTCATTTTCAAACTTTTCTAATTGATTTTGAAATTGATTTTGAAGTACTTCAACATCTCTCCTCTTTTCCTCCTCTAATTCATTTTCAAACTTTTCTAATTGATTTTGAAATTGATTTTGAAGTACTTCAACATCTCTCCTCTTTTTCTCCTCTAATTCATTTTTAAACTTTTCTAATTCATTTTGAAATTGATTTCGAAGTGCTTCCACCTCCCTCTTCTTTTTATCCTCTAATTCATTTAATTTTTCTTGATATTTACTTTCATCTGGTTTTTTAGCATACGGTTTTGACAACTTCGTTATTTGTATTTTCTGTTCTCTAAGTAATGTATTTTCTTGTTGTTTTTGATAAATTTGTTCCCTAAGTTTGCGATTATGTTCCTCAAGTGAACGAATTTGTTCCCCGAGTTTTTTATTTTCTATTTCTAGTTTATGGTCTCTACTATACGATGTTTTCATCATTCTTCTTCCTGTTTCTAATGATGATGGTTTTTGCATTTTTTGATTTTCGTTTCGAAGTTCTTGAAGTTGTTGTTGGTATTCGTTTTGAAGTTCTTGAAGTTGTCGATTTTCATTTTGCAGTTTTTGAAGCAGTTCTTGAAATTGTTGATTTGCGCTTCTAAATTCTTGAAGTTTTGTTGATTTATATTTTCGAGTTCTTGGATTTGTTGTTGATTTATATTTTCGAGTTCTTGGATTTGATGATTTGCGCTTTCAAGTTCTTGAAGTTGTTGTTGATTAATATTTTCGAGTTTTTGGATTTGTTGTTGGTATTCATTTTGGAGATCTTGGATTTGTTGGTTTGCGTCTTGAAATTCTTGAAGTTGTTGTTGATTAATATTTTCGAGTTTTTGGATTTGTTGTTGGTATTCATTTTGGAGATCTTGGATTTGTTGGTTTGCGTCTTGAAATTCTTGAAACTGTTGGTTTGCATTTTTTATTAATAAGTTATGAATTTTATCTATATAACTCCTATTATCATCTTCTATATTATCAACTTCCATATCATCATCGTTACCCATTTTATCTAAATTCAATACCACCTGCATCGTGTTTTGAAGTTTATTTTTTATATAAGAAATATCGTTTTCTAACACTTTAACCAAATTTTCCAACGTTTGAGATTTTTCAAAATCATATCTACGTGTTATTTCTTCAATTCGTTTCTCGTGTTCAATAATATTGCTTTTATTTTTTTCCTTTTCATCATTTAGTGCTGTTAAAAGTTTATTATAGTCTTCTTTTAATTCTTCAATATTATTGAGCCGTATTGTTGATAATTTTTGTGCTATAGAATCATCGCTATTTACTTGCCTTGAAGTGGTAGTGGTGGATAAGGAATCATCTTTTTCTCTTTGATGTGTTTGAGTTTCATGTTGAAAGGGAGGAAGAGTAAAATTAAACTGAAGCTCTTGTTGACTCTTTTTCGTTTGTTCTGAATAATCTACTCTGGCTATAATCCAAGTTGTCTTTTCAAACAACTTATTTATCACCATAATTGAATCTCTAAATTCTATGTTATTAATCAAATCATCGTTAACGTCGTTTGTTTGTTTATTTCCAGTTTTGATTTGAAAAATATAATCGTATATTTTAAATAATTTATTAGAATCCAATATAAAATTTAAAGGTTTGAGAAAAAACTCTAATACAATGAGTTGTGTCTCCTTTTTTATATCACCTTGTTTATACTCGCATACAAATTGTGAAAACATATCTTTCACTCTTGTGCCACCCAACCAAAATACTCCTGGTGATCGAACGCCTTCGTTCATTCTGATAATGCTCGCTCGATCCAGTTCTATTCCCTTGTCACCGTATTCATATTTCACGCCACCGGTAAATCCAATTCGTAACAACGCACCCGGAGGCATGAGACGTTTGCCCATATAATCATATGAACCAATTACGTTTACGGTATGAGAGTGTGAGTGTTGAGATTGTTGTGGGAGAGGATATTGTTGGGGAAGAGGTTGGGAAGGAGGAGGCGCCGCCTCCTTCATGCTTTGGTCTGAGTTACTAACTGCACTAACATCGGTATTGTTTTTACTTTCGTCACTTTCAGATCCCTTGCTTTCAGTTCTTACCGTTCTAAAAGATGTTGCTTCAAAATTTATCAGAGATGATTCCATTTTGTCCGTCTTATTCTTTGTATTACCATTTCGCTTTATATCTCCTCATTATCATCAAGCCTCAGATTTAACGTTTACTTTATCGTCAACTTCCATTTTGTCGTCAATATCAGTTTTTGATACATTCTCATTTTCATTATCGTTATCATCAAAATCACAATAAAGTATTTTGATATCTCTAATTGGAACTACATTTTGATCTATTTTCCAAAAACTAGACATCTGTCGTACGTTCTTTTGTATTTCTCCGGTGTAGGTTTGTTCAGATGGGCTTCTTGACCCTAAACCAATAAGTTTAGTGATGGGGTTTATCTTTAACCCGAGACCAGGATGGAACGGGTGATATATATTGTTTTCACTATATATATTGTTTTCACTTTTAACTCCTAAAATGGGTAAATAGGATGAACTCAGCTGAAGTGTACCTTCATCCCAAGTAGAATCTAGAAACTGAGTAGCGAATATAGCAAATGGATCGACATTATATTTTTCTAATGAATTTAAATTAATTTTGTTTTTAAAAATAAAGGGAAATATATCAGTATTGGGTAACGCAAATGTATGCTTATTATACTCGGTTTTTGCTCTCTTTTTCATATTACCATCACCATCGGGTAATGAACTATCATGATCGGGTAATTGATGTTTTTTTTCCATCACATAAAAATTTAATTTATTTGTAATTATTGATTTAATATAGGTAAAAAATCTTGGGAACTCTGTATAAGAAGATGTTATAAATTTACGAATTTTATTTAAAAAATTCTCATCATTATAATATTGCTTGATATGTAACAATATTGAACTAATAAAACGAAATATATCTATATATTCAAAGTTGAAAATCTCTTTGTTTGTTTTATACACAAACAATATACAGAATAATTCTTTTTTATCTTCATATATATTGTACTCTTTTTCAAAGTAATTTAATCGTTTGAAGAACGAAATCATTAGTTGTGGTATTATACGTCCATTCAAATCTCGATCTGTATCTAAATCTTCAATTTCACGAAAAAAATTAAAAAGACTTTGTTCACGTGTTTTATAATCATAGCCATCACTGGACGTTAAAATTGCACTACAATATACAAATTTAGGTATATACATTAGTAAATTATTTTTTATATTTTTTTGTATACAATCCTTTAATATATTAGGGGTATTTGTAGTTAAAAACTCTTGTCCAATTATTTCGGAAGTCATGGTTATGAGTGATATAGTTGTGAACGAAATTATGACAACGCCTTATTATACAAATAATACAAATATGTGGATAAAAGCTTCTAATGTAATTGATACATTTATTCGAAAAAAACGTCGTGTGATTTCACCTGATGCCGTCAAAACACAAACGTTTATGAAAGATAACGTGTCTTTTCTATTTTTAATGGGATTTATTTTAACATTTGTTGTAATCTTTGTCTCTAGAATCAAAATAATTTCATATAAAGAAAATGATTCATACACCAACATGTAGCCCAACTCGAAAGAAAATTTTACATTACTGTGCTTTAACAATAAACAAGAGAGAGGTATTCAGTTAAAATGAATTGTCTATAGGAGTATTTGGATTATTCCTCTCAAATATTTCTAATTTTGTACAATAAAAGTTGGATAATTTTTGTAAATGTAATATAAATTCTTTATCCATATTATCGATATCAGATGATATATATAAAGGTTTTATCAAAAATGGTAAAATTATATCCAAAACGTCAAAAAGTAGATGTAATTTAATCTTATTTATAGATTGATGTTTGTATCTTCTCCTAAATTTATATATAGAATGAATTATATGTTTGAGTAAGATAAAACTATAAAAAACGTCGTCTTCACTGAAAAGATATTGACGTAATCCTATAAATTCCGAACAAGCTTTAATGATATCATTATAATCAATAGAAATATGCCTAAAGGGTTGGGCTTTTTCGTTTGCTTCTACATTAATCTTTGCAATAATTTTTTTTATAACATTATCCCAAAATGAAAATTCATATTGTTGAATACGATTTTCCTCCAATGCACGGCCAATATACCTGGCATAGTTATTAAAATACATTTTTTGTATATTATTTTCATGTGTTTGATTTATTGAAAAATTAAATTCGCCACGTTTTTGTCGTCTAATCATATTAAGTAATTCATCTGCTAATTTTTCGCGGTGTTCGTCGTTCGTGTCTGCATTATCGTCGTTCATTATGTAAAAGGCAAAGCCTCTCTTATCCTATAATATTTCCTAGAGTGTGGTTCCAGAATAGGAAAAGGATAAGAAAATCAAATCCAAAATTTCACAATCTTTTTAATTTATTCAATTTCCTCTCGTAATAATGAAGGTTCTACTGTAAGTACTATGATTAGAGGTGGTGGCTTTAATGTGGTTTCATTTTTTAATGATATTTCATCATTATTAAATTGAGATAAAAATTCATCTTTTATTCGATTTTTCATTCTACGAAAATAAATAAAACTACCACTACAAGAACATGCGGTTGTAAAAATAAGTTGTGCTGTAAATTGAACCCATGGATCGTTAAAAAACGTATCAAATCCATAGGTATTGTCATCCATATTTCTAATGATGTGAGAAGTGGCGTGAGGGTCTCTCGTCTTATAAGTATCGTAAAACATACTCAAAAAATCCATTGAACTACCATTGTAAACACTTCTCTATTTTTCAGGTAATATTTTCCGTCGTTTGGAGAAAAAAGTATATGCACATTCTCCGCGAGGTCCGGTTGAACCAAACCCTTTATTTCCGCGTTCGTTTAAACCGGGTTCTTCGTCTTCGTCGTTGTTGCGTTCGTTGTCACCAAATCTCTTCTTGTCCTCACAAAATACATTGTCAAACATTTGTAACCGTTGACTAGGCGCACAATTATGTATCAAACATCCGTCGCTGTCAACAGGAAATTCTCCCCAATGAAAATATCGCAAGGGGATCATTGATGATGGTGGTGGTGGTTTATAGGTATGTTCTTCAAGAATAACGACTTGAATAAATGAACAGCCGTTTTTCAGAATTATAATGTCTTTTCCTCTATTCATTATGGTAACGAGTAGTAAATGTGGATATTGAGGTATACGCGCGATTTCCGTAACAATTCCACCTTTCATCGCAAAGGAAGATCTTTCGACAAAATACATACACGAATGCGAATCGAGTGGAAACTCTTCGTTTTTCCACATTATATGACATTGGTGAGCGGAATTAGGAATCAAACGTATATTTTTACCACTATACTCTAAATCAACACCAGCGTTTATAGGTTTTTGCGTTCTAATAGGAAAAATACGTAAACAGTTTGGATTTAGATAATAGTTTATAGAAATATTAGCATAACCGAGAAGATTTTCTTTTAAAAATTTATGTATAAACAACTTTATCGGTCCCGTATACCCATGATCGATAAGTCCTCCAATTGAGTAAATATTATTTTTCGGATCGTTATATATTATTTGGTAATGTAAATTTTTATTATCATTATCAAAATATAAACCATTATCTAAAAAATGTACAATATATTCGTCATTACATCGTATGATTTTTACGTTACATTGCATACCAATGGACGACGCTTTTAATTCCATCCCGCCGTCCGTTATCAATCCGTTCAGCTAATTCAATTTCTTGTCGTCGTTTTAGTTAGGTTAAATGTAAGTTTGTCATCGAATCTCGAATTTCTCCAAGAACATCGTCTGTAGTGGCGGTGTGTGTGTCGTCGTCCTCTTCCACCTCGTCGTCTGTGTATTCTTGGTCGTCGTCCGTATTTATATCTGATGCAAATAAGGCATTGTCAATGTGTCTGGCTTTTCGCGTAACAGCGTCACCCACATCAGGGGGCAATTGCGTAAGGGGCATTCGCGAAGCAGCGTCAACCATAACAATTGTAAAATAACCTTCCTTTACTTTCATTTTCAACCAAGTATCAGGGTTCATTAATACATAGAGGTCATTTGCTAAATAATCGTATAAACGTGGATTATTATCCACAATGTTTGCGACTTGATTGACTATTGTTTCTTGGTCTACATTAATCTTTTTATAAGAGATGAAACATAAAATATTATCTCTGGTTGAAGACTTTTTGATCTTTTTAACCATTGTCAAAACGTCTTCGTTAAATTTTTCCAACGCATCTGTATTTGTGCTCAAAACTGTATAAATAAAAACTAGTTGTTTACACGTAAGAATAATAAAGCTATATTTATGTTGTCGCCTATATGATTCGCATATTATATCCTCTAGAATTACTTTGGTTGTAGGTATCGAAATACCACAGACTTGCATTTGCTGTCCATATTCCATGAAATATAATTCTCTTTTATTTTCTAGGAGCGCATGATAAAAATTCTTCCCATTAGATTCTGTATTCGCAAACGCCGAGTTGAATTCATTTTGAATTTTGTATTGTTCATAACTTTTTTGATTCAAGATGTTATTGCTAAAGTTGTTCTTTGCAACATCAAAAACAGTTAGTGATTGTGAATTAAATTCTGTAATATTTTCATCGGTAATAACGTGCAGAGGATCTTGTAATTTCGATCCGTCATCGTTTAATAGAGCGTCCGGTATCAACGATGATACCGATAACGTTCGATTTAAACTTTTTTCTTTCGCTTTTGAAGGCATTGTAAGATGATTCGAAGCTAAATGTAATTTGTTTTGTTTAAAAATTTTAAAAATTTCTAGAATAGCAATCACAGAAATTGACATCGTTGCTCCTAATAATGTTATATCATACATGGAAGACATTTTGGAAGAATGAGATAATATATTATCTTATCTATAATAATAAAATGTGGTTTTCCTCAATTACTTTTCCTCAACCACTTTTACCTCCCTCAAAGGTGAACCGGACAATAAAGAGATAAAATGTAATGATTTTGGAGTAAAGATTTCTAAAAAAACAGAATAAATAAACAACTCAAATAATAATCAATATTTTATTTTTATTTTTTTAAATGTAATTTTTGGGATGAAAACAATCATTTATAATTTCTTGTCGTGATTTAAATATAGAATTATATCTCATATTACATTGCATTGTAATTATTCTATTTTTATGCATATCGTGTTTTTTGATAAAACTTTGTAAAGTTTGTGGAAGATAATACTGAGTGTAAGGTATTTGGTTTTTACAAATAACATTAACTGCCAAACACGACAGCCTTTGAATGGGAACACCACCACATCTTTTCATGATATAGTCAATGGGTCGAATTCCATACAAATCAACTGTATCTAAATGCGCTCCGTTATTCACCAATTCATAAATTGAATGAATTAGACACGTCTCTAAACGTAATCGATAAAGTGATTTTACTTCTTTTAGACACCAATCAATCCTCTCTTCGTTTGTAATAAGGTGTAAGGGAGTTTGTCCGAAATTATTTTCAATGTCAATATTGGCTCCACATTCCACTAACAATTTTATTACTAGATGGTCTGGAAATATTATAAACTTTGTGTGTCCGATTTCTACAATGTTTTCCGTAGACACAGCCAGGTGTAAAACTGAATCACCGGATGTTGATGTTTTGGGATTCATTCGTAGAAGCTGCATTACAGCTACATCGACAACTCTTTTTTGTTCTAATGTCTTTTTCACTTTCACTAATAATGGAAACAATCGGACAATGCATTGTAAATAGATATCGTGGTATTGATTATTTAATACGCTTAAACCGTATTGATATCCGTTAAATCTTTGTTTAATCTTTGGATATTTATGCACGAGATATTTAAATAACCATATAACATCTTCGAATAAAATATGAACGTTGGGATCGTAAAATAAACTAATGACATCATGTATAATATAAATTACCAAAGTTTTGGGGTTTAATAATTTTTCTAAAATGTAAAAAAATATATCTATAGTTTTACGGTAATTTCTTTTATCAAAGTGTATGTAACCTAATATCACCAATTCATATAATGTCTGATAGTGTTTCTCGCCAAGTATCCGGTTATATACGAGAACGCGTTGATTTTGAAATTCAATATAATTTTTCATTACATTTTGAATGTCTTGTAGAGTAGTAAATTCTCTGCCAAAAACAGCCACACTTCCCGTTTCTCTTTTTTTTGGAATGTTGTATCGTTCACGAATGCGTAAAGCTTCCATAACGAGTTTACACTTTTCTTCTTCACCTCTAACAACCATACTCAGCAATTCGTAACCACACGCCAGTCGCTCGGGAGTATATTTCACCCTTTCAATGAGATATAAAAATATTTCTTTTCGATTAAAAATACACGCTGTTTGCATTACGTCATCTCCAAATTTATTGAATGTCATGGGATTTGCTCCTCCCTTTTCTATCAACAATTTCATACATTGTACCTTATTTTTAATAACGGCATAATGTAACGCCGTATTACCGTTATAATCTTGCAAAGTTATATCAAGACCACTACCACCCCTTAGATTTAATAGATATCGACACAAATCAATGTTTTCAACTGATAACATTAAACAATTTGGTTGAAGATTAGCGTTATGATCGAGTAACTTTTTTACGATTTCAACGTGACCTTTAAAACATGCGATTTGTAATGGTGATAGACCAGTGGTCGAGATTGCGTTAACATTTGACTTTTTTTTAATGAGATAGTCCACAACAGGTATATGTCCATAATAAGCGGCACACCACAGGGGAGTTGCAAAACAAACCCCTTTAAACATTCCCGCTTGTTCCGTGTTTGCATTACATTGGCTTAATAAAAATCGGACAATTCTTAGGTATCCATTTTTACAGGCCAAATATAACGGCGTGTAAGAATCTATTGAAATATTTACGACGTATTGTCTAACATCCAACGGCAATTCTAATAGTATTCTTTGTAGACATTTCGAAAGAGTTATCAGAAAATAATATTTATTAGTGGTAACGTTTTTCGGGCCACGCGATTCTTCCAATATTTGTGATGCGGTCGTATACACAAACTTTTTAAAAGATTCTTCATTAGACGCATATTTACAAATACTTTTTTTATACCTGTGAGTATTGTATAAAGAAATTAGTTGTCGATCATCATTCATCTTTCTCTCCGTCTATTGTCGCCACATTGACGCGCGGTATTTTATATTACATCAAATGTAAGGGTGGGCGGTTAGTGTTCCGAAAGGAGAAAGTAGGGGTTCGGAAAGACGAAAGGTAGGGGGGGGGTTCATATCGGGAGATATGAGGAGAGAATTTAAGAAATGGAAGGTGTAGTGATGTCTCTTTGTATATTGGTCATCGACATCTGTACATTCTGGAACAATCTGAAATCCTTTTGTTTGTTTCTCTTTTAACCCTTTACACTCACATAGCTCGAAGCCGATACTCTGTATTCCTCCTTTCTAGCTCGTTTGTTTTAAAAATAGAATAGTAGCCTGGATCCTCGCATACGGCTACGAGCTAGAATCAGCCATACGAGCTGCATAGGTTTTAACGATTAATAAGACCCTTTCCAGTTATGATTAAATGGGAAATTATATATGGGTTTTAATAAAATACATAAAATAATTTTTTTTATTATCTATTATGATGCATATGAGATTACATAATTAGTCACAAAAAGTTTTGTTAGATGCTTTTTAAACAAATTAATATCTAAATAACTTATGAGACATGTTTTCTAATATTAAATTATATTCTATTAAAGTCATTAAAATAGTGGTTTTTTGCTGAATACCTTTTCTTTTATAAAACACCTTGCGTTGTGAGCGTAAACCATGCTGCAGTGGGGTTTGACGAATAAACGGTCGAGATGAACGATTCAATGGTCGAGTTTGACGATTCCATGGTCGAGTTTGACGATTCCACGGTCGAGTTGAACGATTCCCTGGTCTAATTGGCAGAGTTGGACCATTATTCCACTCTTTAGTTGAACGATTTGGACTATTATTCCACTGTTGAGTGGGACGAGTTGGACCATTATTCCACTCTTTAGTCGAACGATTTTGACCATTATTCCACTGTTTAGTCAAACGAGTTGGACCATTATTCCACTGTTCAGTGGGACGAGTTGGATCATTATTCCACTGTTCAGTGGGACGAGTTGGAGCATTATTCCACAGTGTATTCGGACGAATTAAACCATTCCACTGTTCAGTCGGACGAGTTGGATCATTATTCCACTGTTCAGTGGGACGAGTTGGAGCATTATTCCACAGTGTATTCGGACGAATTAAACCATTCCACTGTTCAGTCGGACGAATTAAACCATTCGAACGAGTTGAACCATTCCACTGTTCAGTGGGACGAGTTGGATCATTCCACTGTGCAGTCGGACGAGTTTGATCCGTCGGACGCATTGAACCATTCCACTGTGCAATAGGATGAGTTTGATCCGTCGGACGAATTGAACCATTCCACATTTCGTTTGGATGAGTTTGACCATTATTCCACAGTTCATTCTGCCGAGCTGAACCATTATTCCACAGTTCATTTGGACGAGTTGGATCATTATTCCACAGTTCATTCTGCCGCGCTGGACCATTATTCCACGATTCAGTTGGGCGCCACGGTTCAGTTGGGCGATTTTGACCATTCCTCTGTTCATTTGGACGGTTTGAACTATTATTCCATGGTTGAATTGAATCATTCCAATCATTCCACAGTTGAGGTAAACCATTCCATAACAATGGAATTATCCTTTTTTGAAATAAAGGAGCAAACCAGTTTTTCATAGGTGTCTGACACCATTTCCATTCTTTCGGATCTCGTACATTACACAATACATTATTCAATTTTAAATTTTTAATTATAAATTTACATATTAATGTTTTATTAAAATCAAATCCCAAATTAGCAAACCATTTTTGTACAATGTAAAATGAAATTGGCAATTTTATAATATTCGAAATATTTCTTTCATCATTGTAATTGAAGTTATAATAAATATTCGAAATATTTCTTTTATCATTGTAATTGATATTCTTTATAGTTTGATTACATTGATGACAATTACAAAATTGTAATACTATAATTTCCCATTCATGATTAGCAACCCCAAGTGTTACTATAGATAAAAAGAAATCATATTTACTACTTTTACAAGTTTTATATTCAATAAAACCATAATTATAATTCATTATGAAGTATCTCTGAAAGAACTTGTTATATTCAGAATCTCTTCAAGAGCTTCGTTTAAGCGTTTTACGAATCTGTAGGCTTATTTATACCTATTTAACGCCCAACTCCTACTCCCTCTTACAATTGCTTTTTATCGTTGTTACCTCACATGAATAGGGGAGGGGGGATTGAGGGGATTTTATACCTCTTCCCGCTTCCCCTTCCAATTACTCCTTACCACTATCGTTTCACTACATACGACAATAATAGATAACACATGGTATAAAGTCACTACACATGTTTCTCCTTAACCATTCGTTTAATAGATCGCTTGGATATGTTCCTACTTCGCCCTCGTATTACACCCCGGGTATCATATACAGAGTATGATACAGAGTATGAGTGTAATACAGAGTGTGATGTGTATACCGAATATAATCATCAACGAGGAGCAGTGGGACGTGGACATAGAGCAGGAGGACGTGGACGACGAGCAGTGGGGCGTGGACGAAGAGCAGTGGGGCGTGGACGAAGAGCAGTGGGGCGTGGACGAAGAGCAGTGGGATATGGACGAAGAGCAGTGGGGCGTGAACGAAGAGTAGTGGAACGTGAACAAGGAGCAACGGGAGCACTGGGACGTGGACAAGAAGCAGTGGAACGTGTAATACTTATTTTAAAATCAAAATACATACCTTTACCATCTAAAAAAATGTTATTACATAAATGGGAGAAAACGTTACCACCAAAAAAGAAACTATCATGGCGAATACAAAAAAAGAAAATATCATGGCGAAATTCGTTGAAATGGTGGAAGATCACACAGTAAAATGATTTATGTTGGAAACTGATATTTCCTGTTAAAATATTTTTGTCTACTACAAAAACATTGTTTAAAATAAATATTTTAAAAAAAATATTAATTTATTTCATTCCTATATTTCCTCTAACATATATTTGAAGGTGAATAGGGAAAGAAAATTTTTATTTGAAGGTGAATAGGGAATATCGTAGTTTTTGTAGGTAAATATCGATTTGGGGATTTTGGGAGGTGAATATTAGGAATTTTATCATTTGGGGATTTTGGAGGGATTTTGGGAGGTGAATATTAGGAATTTTGAGGAGGTGAAGGGATTTTTGAAGGTTTTAGAAGAATAATTTTTTGGAGGTGAATACAGATCTTTATTCTTAGACAGTTTTTACTGTTACAGTGATCCTTTGATCTACAGTGATCCAGTTACAGTGAATACCTAATAACTATATTTATTCTAAAAAAAAGTGATCTACAGTGATCCAGTTACAGTGATCTACAGTGATCTACAGTGATAAAAAAATACCTAATAACTATATTTATTCCAAAAAAAATTATTACACCTATTCATTTTCAGACAATTCCTTATTTTTTCCCATTGTCGTATCAAACAAACTACAATAATTATTAACAATATTAATATAACTATACACCAAAATAACAATTCAGATTCAGTATATTCAAATTGTTCTTTCGTTGTCTGATTTAACGATGCATGTTCCACCATTGATGTAGGCGTGACTGTCGATTCTTCGTCTGTAACTCCAAATATAAATTGTTTTATTGTACTTGTTATATTTCCGATTCTTTTTACTCTGACACAAATATGATAACCACAAGAATTGTCTATAATATCTCCTAAACTATCTTTATTTGTAGAAAAACAATGTTTGTACGAGTCAGGACAAAACTTCACCGCTGTTGAATATGTTTCTTTTTTTTGCTGATCTTGGAACCAATTATCACACATATTAGACCGATAATACCTGTATGCACAATCTTCGCAGTATTCACAATCATTCTCATAATTCCCGCAAAAACACAATAATGGCATTAGTATAATATCATATTGTAATCTTGTGTGACACTTTGAGGTGGGTGGTATCCAATTGAGCGTCAACGGATTACTCGTCACCAGTTGTATATCTTGTACCGGATCCACAACGAGAGAACATGTTTCAGTATGAAGAGTTGGAGAGAATTGCAAATATTTATACCAATTAATTTCACTAACGATGTTATTACTTACGTTACGAATGACCGGTTTATTTCGAATTCTGTATTTGGTTTTTGGTTTTAAATTTATTATTTCTATTGAATGCACATCACAGATCCTTTCGAGTTCTTGTAACGAGAAGGTAAACTTCTTTTGCCAATTACTCTTGTCTTTTTCCTTTACATCTGTCCATGTATGTAACGCGTCTTTTTCATTATCGTT
Organism: Acheta domesticus; assembly: GCA_031308135.1. Lineage (NCBI taxonomy): Eukaryota > Metazoa > Arthropoda > Insecta > Orthoptera > Gryllidae > Acheta > Acheta domesticus. The sequence goes on along the minus strand of JAHLJT010002630.1, from coordinate 107,723,489 downwards.
GTCTATAGTGTAGGACCAATGTATCCAATTTGGACAAGAGATATCTGCTTTCTTTGTAATGATCATGTAAAGGCGTAACGACGTGTGACTGGCGGCATCCAAAAAAATTGGAGCCTGATACTCTGACTCCAAAACGTTAGAGTACACAAAAGATGGTAACAACAGCAATAACAGCAATAAAAAATTCATGATGCTTGAACATTAACTGCTTCAAATCTTCGTCACACCGACTTTTTGAATAGTAACTGCTTCAAATCTTCGTCACATCGACTTTGTGAATAGTAACTGCTTCAAGTCTTCGTCACACCGGCTTTATATAAGGTGTATGTTCTTCATCCCTTCTCTCCCTCTTCCAATACTGATAAGTTATTTAGTCGGTACGCATGATATTCGATAAGGATGACATTGGAGGGGGAAAATGAGGATTTGAAGAGAAAACAAATACATTTGAAATAGGTTTAAAGCTAATGATGTGATTTCTTCGTTGTCTTCCTCATATTCCTCTTCTTCGTTGTCTTTCTCATATTCCTCCAAAACAAATACATTTGAAATAGGTTAAAAGCTAATGATGTGATTTCTTCGTTGTCTTGCTTATATTCCTCCTCACCTTCTTCAGAGTTGTATAACCACACAAATATATCAAATCGATTAAGTGCGAATACAATCGGTGTTTTTGGCACACAATTATATTTAATAACTAAATGTCTAAACTCGTTTAAGATACGTTTTTCGCGTTCGTCGTGATGCGAGATGAAAGACGTGATGGTATTTGTATTGTCAACACCGACAATGACAAATCCTATAATAAAGCTGGTTGTTTTGCAAATCCATTGTACGTTAGTTAATTTTAATTTTATTTTTTCATCTCTAGTAATTTCAAATAGATCATTGAAACGAGAGTAGAGATAAATTTTTTTTCCGTAAGCCACCGAGTACATATATGAAGGAAACAGATCGAGGGTGGTGGTAATGTTGGTGGTCGAGTGTGGTTGGTAAAGTATTCGCTGAACAGTTAACACGGATGATGGTATAATGGTATTATGGGCATTTCCAAAATAAAAAGTTTCATATTCGTGTATTGTTAAAAAATAGGGTTTCAGAACAACATTAAACATATCTCCAAACAATTTTGTTATGCGTCGGTCAGACAGACAAATAAAACGATGTAACTCTTCCTTCATGATAAACTTTGTAAACACCATCAAACTTATAATTTTTATTCCATAGATTACATCTTCTACCGTTTTGATGTTATGCTGGTCAATATTCTCAATTGATGATGTGAACGAAAATGGTATATTTGACAACAATTGTGTAATAAATAATTTATCATCATACCTAGCCGGTAATTGCATTGTCGATACATCTACTACTGTAAAACATTCCCGCGATTGCCACAGTATTCCCAAAAGAGGTGAATTAGGTTTCAACTCTATAAACATATCGATTTTTTGTAACAACACGTCATTTATTTTCTCGACAGACGAATAGTGTACGGTTGTACTCTCAAATGGGTAGTTTACAACTTCGTCTATACCTTCTGGTTTAAAAACTATACATGTACACGGTATCCCAAACCAGCTTTCGAAATACTTTTCGATGAAAAAATAAAAATTGTGAGTTAACGCATAACGCACCATATTCATACGAGAAGACAAATTTTGACTTTGTTTATCTTCCATCAAATGCGACGAGAGTAAATTTGGTACTAAAAAATATATAGCCCTGTAACTGGTATTATTGTACTCTCTAACGATATTTTCAAATAATAAAAGTATAGTGTGTAAAGAAAGTGTCTTGGTTCTAGACAATCGATACATTTCACGCGGATAAACAATTTTTATTTTGTTCTTTACATTATTGACTTCTTGATGAAGTTTAATGCACGCTCCATGTATGATATTCATACTTTCGGTTGTTGATGGTAAATGATCAATAAAAATCACTTCAAAATGGCAATTCATATTCTCGCACGTCTTTGAGAGTTGCAGGAAATTCTAAACAATATTGAAAATCTTCTTTTCATTTTATACCCACACCCCTCATCGTTTTGACGTAATCCGTTTTCCCTTCTCTACCTTTATCTAGTAACGTCAAACTCATCGTTTTGACGTAATCCGTTTTCCCTTCTCTACCTTTATCTAGTAACGTCAAACTGTATACACTATTCATTTTATACCCACACCCCTCATCGTTTTGACGTAATCCGTTTTCCCTTCTCTACCTTTATCTAGTAACGTCAAACTCATCGTTTTGACGTAATCCGTTTCCCCTTCTTTGCCTTTATCTAGTAACGTCAAACTGTATACACTATTCATTTTATACCCACCACTCTCATCGTTTTGACGTAATCCGTTTCTTGTATACACGCCAGACTATCTAAGTTTCTTCAAAATCGAGTTTCTTGTCCTGACGTACAATTGACATTCGAGTCCTCGAACACATTGAAATTTTTCGGCAAGTTCATCTATTACATCAATGTATACTGTTCCCACTATCCGAAGAATGGCGGGCATGATAGCTTTGTGTAAAATATAACATAATGATGGATAACATTTATCAGAGAGCATAGAAACGTGTGCGGCCAGAATCCAAATTGAATTCCACTGTTTAACAAGACAGTTTTTATCGACTCCGAATCGCCTATATTCTTCTAAAGGAACACAATCGGGATCACGAATAAAATACTCGATGGCATCACCAAGAACAAAAAGAGAGTCGCAGGTTTCGACGTAGCGTGCCGCGGCATACACTTGGGGATATTTTAGCCCTATAATATTGTTTACCATTTTAGAATACACAAATTGTCTTTGATCAAAAGTTTTATCCTTAATTTTACAAACAAAACAATCTATTGCATGAAATATCAATTCTTTAAATTTTGTTCGATTTATTTTGCTGTAATTTAACAGGATAATTTGTAAGAGGTCTTGTAGAAAGGTTCTGAGCACTGTAAGCGTGTCGCGTCTAAGCGTTTCCATTCCCCTGACGTACGTTTCGTCACCACCTCCAAGATAACGACCGATATACTTTTTCTTTGCAAAAATAATGAGATTAGAAAACGTATTTTCATGTACTATCGAAAGTGTATATCCATGCGTTTCACCAACTCCCATCGCTCGTCTAAAGCGCGCCATTTCCGCATTAACCCTCTCCACAATAATATTACACTCGCGTTCGGAATCACATTTGGACCTATCGATGGATACAAACACGGAATCCGTATCACCGTAACACACCTTGTGACCCAAACTTTCTACGACCGATATGGTCATTTTCAACAGATGGCGTCCCACACTTGTAATGGTGGAGGCAACAGGAAAGTAAAACAGAGGGGAATGTCGCACACCCGACGCTCCATATAGTGAGTTTGCCGTAATCTTTAGTTTTTGTTGTCTCATGTGCAAAACATTATACAATGGATTATTTTTTGGAGTGGAATTTCTTTGTTCGATCGTTAGACGTCTCAATGTTAGTAGTAACTTACACAGTTGCGGTACTATACCCTGTCGAGTTTCCTGTTTGACAAATGACCATTTTTCGTTAATGGTCTTTTGCACATCTAACACTTGTACAGTCGCTGATCGCGGAATGCTATCAACGTCAGGTACAAATGTTGTTTTGTCAATATTTAAAACAATCATGATGCTGGGATACAAGGAGGAAAAGTCGAATGTCGCGACGATGACATCATCACAGGCGTAAACACCAGGGCGTCACCTTAACGACAAATGCCCCTTCGAGATTCCGATTCGTATACTGTCTAGTGGGTTCACCTGCCCAACCACCAAGAAGGAAATACGGAATAGTATCTGTCGTCACTTCCTTTGAATCTTGTTTTCGTGGAGTAGCTTGACGCTTAGACGTGCGTCTTACGGCGGTGACACCCATCCACGTTTGGCGGTGATGGATGCCTTCGTTAATAGGTAGACCGAAAATGCCAAATCGCATCAACTCTCCACGTACGTAATACTCTTTGTTTTCAATGTACACCGGTAACAACGCATCACGCAAACAATATTGAACTACGCGTTTCACACCGGCTCTATCTGCGCCCAATCCTAGTCTCCAAATCTCCGACGGGGGTATATCTTTTAACTTTGTAACGCCGTTTTTCAAAACGGATTGAGCTAGTGTATCCAATTTGTAATTGTGTAACTTCTTTTCGCCCTTGGCAACTTCATACATGTCGACACAGACGCGTCCTTCGGCATTCGTCATGAGAGCGAAACGTACTATACCAGACATTTTGGAATTTCGTTTCGAGTTAAAAACGCGCCTCTTTACTGCATACAAATTTTTGCTAGGGCGACGCAGCATGCTCCAATTTGTGAACACATTTTGCTGTTGAGACGACGTTGCCTTGTAAATCATAAAAGGGATGTCAAAAACATTTGAATTGTATCCTACAAGGAGATCCGGATCCGTAATTTGAATGCATGTTTCAAAAAAGTGTTTCGCCAGATCATCTGGACTCGAATACACGACGACGGCGGGTGCTTCGTCGTCATGATAAACGACGCTTGAGTCTGTGTAACGAATGTCGTCAGGGGAGAGGGGATCGCAAGGTGCCGCCGAGCCGACGACATGTGCAACGATCTGAACTGGGGATCCATCTCCCGGTAAAATACACACCGCTACGGCAATTTGTGAGATGTAATCTGTAACAATTTCCGGTCGCGGAAACGTCGATAACATTCGCTGATTCTGCTGCGCCGCCGCCATTGCGTTGTTCCATGCCTCACGTCCCGCAATGTCTGTAATGCATTCTATATCAAAGAACAAGGCAATGTTACTCGGACCACACTTTTGTAATCGATTTAAATCTTGTATCACCGATGAAGGAACGGACGTTGTGATGGCGGCAGTAGTGGTAGTCTTTTCGAGGGTACAAGCGTTTCTAAACTCGTTGTAAGAAAATCTATATTCAATTTCCGCTCTGGTTCTGCGAGAAACGTGAGGTACTAGGCAATCCTCTTCGCTTACTTTAATTGACCACCAATTTTGCAGATAGAGTTCCGAATCATATAAGAGACGAGATACTGGATCCACATCTTCTTCGAACAAACGCAATTCCGACTCATTTGTCATAGACTCGTTATCGACACACACCATCGTTACTCTTTTCTTTAAATGAAGAAAAATATTTTTAGCGATGGCAGAGTGTTCGTAATCTGAAAAACCACTTCCGTTTTTCGTTCGTCTCATACCCGATTCGTATACGTTGGTAGACGCGGATGTGGTCTCACATTTCGAAGACGGTGACTGACCAAAATATTCGGTGTCTGACTTTCTTTCGTTAAACGGTATTGCATGTGCCAATGCCGTCGGATCTCTCAAGTTAAGTTCGTTTCTTCGTCGAGTTTTGAAGTTTACGATTCGTTTAAGACCGCAATAAATGATCATAATTCCATAGAGAGGAGCACTAAAGTATCCTAGAAACGGGCCAAGTACTTTACAGTTGTGATATTTTGCGGCCTCTTCTCCGTTAAGGGGAACGGCTTGAATATCCATTATGTCGAAATCACATTGTGATTTAACGTACGCATTTGTGATTTGCGCAAGTCGATTTTCATCTATCGTATATTCTTTACTTTGTGCATGTTTTGAAAGCCAAGCGCAACGTTTCTCCGAAAAGGCAATAACAACCCAATATATGGGATTGTAGACTCGTATAGCTACCCTCTTTCCACTCTCGTTGCGACCGTAAAAGCGAATTTCCTTCGTGTAATATAATTCTTCGGGTATTAACGGACAATATCCGGTACTAGCAAAAAATCTCTTTTTGTAATAGCTTTGTTTGAAACGTTTAACCAACAAAGCGCTACTTGTACAAACATTGTCATTGTTAGTATTATAATTATTATCAATAGTGTTCATTTTTTTTTGAAGCCATGGCCCAAATGTTTCTCGATCTAAGAGAGGTCCTTCCTTCTCTTCCATTGTTGTAGAAATAACTAGAGTTTAGGTTTTTGTCGTAGATTAACACCTACAAAGGTAAGGAGGGGAGGAGGGGGACTCCGCTCCCAGAAAGGAATTTTAAAGAAGAAGAATATTGTATTATAATTGTTGTTTATTAATGTAAATAGTTAAAAAAAAACTACATATCAAGCATATATAATGGAGTCAGTGCAATAGTGGCCTATCAATAAAGTCTGTATTTTTAAATAAGTTACTGACAGTATTAAAAAATTCATTGATAAAACCCACTGAAACTATGCGATTAATACAGATAACCCAATTTCCTAAAACCGTGGGTGAAGCCACTATTGCGCTGAAACCCGTTTGAATGTTTCATGGATAATATACCATTTTTCATGGATAATATACCATTTCTCAAGTTCCGTTTGAATAATTTTTTATGGATAATATTCCATTTCTCAAGTTTAATACATCTATAACATTTTTTAAAACATTTTTTTAAAACTTTATCATCTAAAACTGGAATTGGATCCGAATTACTTAGAGAATCTATATTTAAATCAGCAATTGATAATTCTGTTGATTCTGTTGTTGGGTAGTCTGTTGATTCTGTTGTCAAACAATTATTTGATTCTGTTGATTCTGTTGTCAGACAATTATTTGATTCTGTTGATTCTGTTGTCAGCCAATCAATTAATTCTGTTGTCAGACAATTATTTGATTCTGTTGTGAGACAATTATTTGATTCTGTTGTCAGACAATTATTTGATTCTGTTGTGAGACAATTATTTGATTCTGTTGTCAGACAATTATTTGATTCTGTTGTGAGACAATTATTTGATTCTGTTGTCAGACAATTATTTGATTCTGTTGTGAGACAATTATTTGATTCTGTTGTGAGACAATTATTTGATTCTGTTGTGAGACAATTATTTGATTCTGTTGTCAGACAATTATTTGATTCTGTTGTGAGACAATTATTTGATTCTGTTGTCAGACAATTATTTGATTCTGTTGTCAGACAATTATTTGATTCTGTTGTCAGACAATTATTTGATTCTGTTGTGAGACAATTATTTGCTTCTGTTGATTCTGTTGTTGGGTAGTCTGTTGATTCTGTTGTTGGGTAGTCTGTTGATTCTGTTGTTGGATAGTCTGTTGATTCTGTTGTTGGATAGTCTGTTGATTCTGTTGTTGGATAGTCTGTTGATTCTGTTGTTGGATAGTCTGTTGATTCTGTTGTTGGATAGTCTGTTGATTCTGTTGTTGGATAGTCTGTTGATTCTGTTGTCAGCCAATCAATTAATTCTATTGTCAGATAATTATTTGATTCTGTTGTTGGATAGTCAGTTGATTCTGTTGTCGGATAATTATTTGATTCTGTTGTCGGATAATTATTTGATTCTGTTGTCAGATAATTATTTGATTCTGTTGTCGGATAATAATTATTTGATTCTGTTGTCGGATAATTATTTGATTCTGTTAATTCTGTTGATTCTGTTGTTGGATAGTCAGTTGATTCTGTTGTCAGACAATCAATTAATTCTGTTGTCAGACAATCAATTAATTCTGTTGATTCTGTTGTCAGATAGTCAGTTGATTTCGTTGTCAGACAATCAGTTGATTCCTTTGTCATTTCATCAGTTAATTCTATTGTTATATCAGTTGATTCCGTTGTCATATCATAAGTTGATTCCGTTGTCATATCAGTTAATTGTATTGTTATATCAGTTAATTCCGTTGTCATATCATAAGTTGATTCCGTTGTCATATCAGTTAATTCTATTGTTATATCAGTTAATTCCGTTGTCATATCATCAGTTGATTCCGTTGTCATATCATCAGTTAATTCTATTGTCATATCATCAGTTAATTCGATTGTCATATAACCATTTAATTCTATTGTCATATAATCAGTTGAATCCGTTGTCATATTTACTTACAGCGTTCACACTATGCTCATACCATTAGTTAAACCACTAAACGATATTTGTAACGTATGAAACTGTTCCAACACGAATAAAATGATTACAACATACAGTACTATTTTATATGATTATACAATCCCCACTCTCATCTCTCAAACTCTCTAGTGTATCTTTGTATAATCCCCACCCTCACCTCTATTTTCACCAATGCAAACTCTCCAGTTTATCTCACCATTTCAAACTCTATTTTATCTCATTTCTACCTCTCTTTATATCAACAATCCCCACTCTGATATCTTCTCTTACAATCTCCGTCTATTCAATTCCCTTCCATACTTTGAATCTTTTTTTTTATCTCTCTTGTCCATTCAACCTCTTACCCCCTTCAACCGCTTTCTTGCCCCTTCCACCTCTCTCTCGGTAAACCACTATTACGTAAGAAAAAACCACACATTTTCATACATTTTTTTATTCAGACATTTTCCACTGTCATCTTAGACATGCCTTACGAGATGTAAGACCTCGCAGTGCTCAGAAATCTCCAACCGCAGAGAGCATTCATAGGTGACATGTCACACATACCCAACGAGTGTAAAGGGATAAGAAAAAAGTACATGTTAATTGTCACTTGATCTGGTAAATACGCTTCAACTTCTTCCCAAATTCACAGATGGGAGCTAGGTGGCGGCTGTGACGGATAAGATTAATAAAGTTACCGGTCCGCCGATCGAAAATGTAATAAAAATTGAATCAAATGTGGATGAAGGGGTAATGTTTACAGAAATCGACATTTCTAGATAAAATAACGAAACTCGGTCGTTTGAAATGATAGAGCGCATATAAGTATTGATAATTTATCAACTCTATTCCTTTGATGTATAAGTTTATCGCAAACAATTCTATAGCATATACAAATGAGATGTATCCATCAAATGAGATGTATTATTTTTTTTATTTAAATCCTTACAAATAATAAGTATCCATCAAATAAGATGTATTATTTTTTTTTAAATCCTCACAAACAAAATTAAACGAATAATTATACTCTTCATCAATCGAACAATTAGTATGCTCTTTTATAACCCGTTTATCACAATCCATGACGCATAAATAATAAACATCTTTATCTAACCATTTAGAATACCGACATACGGACTGATATTTACGAAAAATTATCATTAGCCTTGCTTCTGCTGTAAAGGTGAATGATTGATCAATCTTGTTTACGTTATATATATTCTTTACTTTTACCCAGAACCAATGTCTATTTAATAATAAAAACTGTATTCCATTTCTATTTCTACAGCCAAATATTTTTACAGTAATTTCTTTTCCAGCAAACTCTGTATTTTCAGAAAAATATACAGCATATGGACAATTTTTCCTAGGATGTTTTGGTTTGTCATAACCATAAGTTTTACTGATACATTTTCCGTAACCATAATTGTTCATGATACATTTTCCGTCACATTCTCCAACGTACATAAATTTTCAGAAACATTATAAACATAATCAAACGCCGGAAAATTTTCATACTCTATTATCCTTCTATCACACTTCATATTCCTTCTAATAAAATCCTTCATAATCCTTCTATCAAAATCTATAATCCTTCTCCTTCTATAACATCTCATAATACAGAGATATGGAAGTTTTCCATCACACCAATGAATGTATTGATTTTCATAAAAGCATATCAATAGTTTTGGTTTAGCTGTAAACGTAAATAATTGATCACCACTCATACGTTCATTATTCCTAGTCTGTACTTCACAAGAAAACTTTTGATTAGATAATATAAATTTTATTCTATTTTCGCAGCTTAGCACTCTTACGGTGATTACTTTTCCATCAAAATGTGTATGTTCGGAAAAATACACACTATACGGACAATTTTTATAAGGATGTTCATCGTCATCACAATTGTAATTTCGAATAATACATGTTCCTTCACAATAGACAGAAACATAATTCTTGTAACCCATTTAGATATGAATGTTGTATGATTGTAAATTTTGTTTTCGAAATTAAGTTTTTGTAAATTTTGTGTAGAATATTCCGTTAAATTTGGTAACCCATTTCGAAATGAATGTTGTATGATTGTAAATTTTGTGTAGAATATTTAGTTATAATGAAGAACTGTTATCTACCCTCGCTAAAACTTACTATGGTTCGTCTGGCTTGCGTGTTAATTAATCGATTAATAGTGGAGAATAAATCATTTGCGGAAAGCGATTTTTATGGATGTTGTGAAATGGTTTATTAATTATTATAAGTACACAGAGTTTCTCTTTCCTAGTGTCAATTGAGTATCTCCTATCATTTGCCTCTTTATATATGTTATTCTCCCATTATGTAATTGAGTGGGTGGGGGTCTCTTGCTATCTAAGAATTCGTTTCCATTTAAAATGTAAACTTATTAAAAATACTCTACAAATCCCTTTGAACTCGTAGGGCGTGTGTATCATGCCAACCATGAATGGTCTCTGCACTCGGAGGTTTCTAAGCACCGTGAAGTCCTACAACTTGTAAGGGATGTCTATGGAAAGAGGCGGCACAGCTTGAATCCGATACTCGGTATTCCCCCTTTCCAGATGGTTTTCACATTATTGCGTCAACATTGTTTAAGAATTCAATAGTAGTACCCAGGATCCATTCAATAATGAAAACTTATGTGGACATCTGTGGCATGCCTTACGAGTTAATTGGGGATTTTGATGTGGCATCTGAGACATGTCCTATTACATACTGCTACAAGTTAGTGGTCATTATTCTCTGACATGCCGCACGAGCTGTAGGCGGTGTATTATGTTTGTTATTTACGAGTACATTACATGAATTTATCTTCTCTCCATTTAATAAATACAAAACTGTTATTTTTATTATTATATTTACATTCAAAAACCCTATTAATCAAAGGTGGGTTAAGTTGAGATGGTGAGAGTTTGATGCAAATATAACGTTCGTTGAAATGACCTTCAATAATGTCTCCTCTTGTCCTTTCAACTAAAACGTCAAAGGTTGACGTAAATTTGCTTTTTATTAAAATTGTTTTTTCAGTTTGCCAATAATAGCAACCGTAAATTACACCATCTGTTTCTTTAATACCGTGATTCATTTCTGAAACTATTTTTAGGGTAGTATCGGACATGTCTAATTTGCTTTCTAAATATCTAATAACATTATCATTGCTATCAATATCGCAATTTGTCACAAGATATATTGGTGAAAATCGTACTCGTAAATCTGTATGTCTAGTGAGAACCTTTTGTTGCCCAGACATGAAACTTATAAAGCGAGCAGCCGCATAATAACAGACCTTATGGCATTTTTTTAACATAATAATAAATAAAATGTCGTTTATGATTATATTATTTCCAATGCATTCTACTTGAAGAATTAATTTATATTCGGAATAAATATCGACATGTAATTTAGTTATTTGATTTTTACAACCATCATGAGCATTGAAAGAAAAAATGTTTAGTTCGCCAATCGGATTTCCGACTTTGTCACGCGACGAGCACAAAATTGCAAACCTACGCTCTCCGTCTGTTTTCAAATGAGCAAATATGGATCTGTTTTGAACATTGTAAAATACGCTCGGCGTACCAACTATGTGATCGTTTTTATAAAAAGGTCTCGTATGAATATAAGGTTTCAATTCAGATATAAAGTTTAAATTAAAATCGTTAGTAAATGAAATGTCTAGCCAATTACAGATAATTCCTCCTAAATAATTATATACCGAAAATAACGTATCCGGATTTTCCAAATAATATGCAAATAATTTATGCGTTAGTTCTAAATCAATTTTGGTAAAATTTAGTCTCTTTTGACTCGTTACCACAAATCCAATTCGAGAAAATAATAAACTCGCGGTCAAAGCATGCATTGTTTTATTTTCAATATATACTATATAATGAGATAATGTCCATGTTAGATTTTGAAAATGAATTGTTTTTCCTATGGAGAGGTCACTGCGTATTTGTTTTTTAAATTTTCTAGGAGTTATATTTGCTCTATATATATCTATGTATTCAAATACGCATTCACTATCTACATTTACATCAATCTCTTTTGATATCGAAACGCTTCCTGTAAAATAATTTATTTTTCCTTTAAAATACGTAAATATATCCATTTTTTTAGAGCTATAACAAACCTTTTTTAATTGCCAACGAAATGTATTTTGATTGGTGTTAAGATTATGCGTGTTTGAGTATCGTAATACGGTCTCAGGCGAATCTTTATTTACGTACAATGCTCGTACTCTAACTGATATCTCATTGTTAAAAATATTATGAAAACGTGATAATGAATTTTGAAATGAAATTTCATTTGGGAAGTTGGCGAAGACACAGACCTCGTATTCTGTCTCCATTCGAATATTAATGAATCAGAGATAATGTACTGTATATTTATGGGATAGGTGTGGAGGGGGTATAAGAAAAATGTCAGTTCATTTGTAATATAGCGACAGTACGAAGCATAGAGCAGACACACGCGGAGGCTGTGGTGTGCTGAACCGAAGAAATGGACGCTAAAGCTGAAATTCACTTTAGATATACCATCGAAAAAAAATTTCAAAAAGACTTTAAAAAATTTTGGAGTGAGATAAATAAGTGTTTACACAATAATATAACAATATTGGCTAGTGAAATTACAAAATCCTCGAATATTAGAAATGATATATTAGCCAATAAGATAGCGGTGTTTCGGGCTAATATTGTGAAATCTATTGAGGAAATCAAAACTAACTTTGACATCTCTCAACATCTGTATGAAAAAAGAGACAATGTGATAACAGATTGGAATCTTTTGAAAAATGGTGATATTGAATGCTTTAAAAGAAGGATTTTTAAGGATTTGGATAAAATTACAAAAAGTTTAATTACAAAATCCATTACTTATAATTATTTATTGTTACGTATGCTATACACAGAAATACAAACAATTAAAAATAATCTTCAAAAAGTAATTATCAAAGAAACACAAAACTTTCAATTACAAGTTGAAATAATGATGTCTAATAGATTTCTTGAAATGCCTACTGAGCATTATTTGTAAGGAATGCAAATAAATAATATGATTTACTTGATATGTTTCATTTCTTTAATTTGTTTTTTGGTTATATGTCGATAAGAACAGGGTGTCTAGCTGGATAGCGCGGGTAACTCGCAACGCTCGCAACACGAATCCTTATCCCCAGACACATCCTGTAATGCTATTGACCATGTTTTTCTGGAACTCCATCGCCATCCCAGGATAAATGCAACTGCCATCACAATGTGTATTAGCAATAGCAACAACCCAATTTCCCCCCATAGTAGGGCTTCCATTCTGTCTATGGACTTGGTATTACCCTGCCCCTGGAACTCCGACGGCATCATGTAACCCAGCGCCTCACACATCACGTGCGGGGACTGCTCCTGTGACGACGGTTTGGTCGTATCCTGCCCCTGGAGCTCCAACGGCATCGGGGACAGCTCCTGTGACGACGGTTTGGTCGTACCCTGCCCCTGGAGCTCCGACGACGGTGTGGTCGTACCCTGCCCCTGGAGCTCCGACGACGGTTTGGTCGTACCCTGCCCCTGGAGCTCCGACGGCATCGGGGACGTCTCCTGTGACGACGGTTTGGTCGTACCCTGCCCCTGGAGCTCCGACGGCATCATGTAACCCAGCGCCCTGCACATCACGTGCGGGAACCGCTCCTGTGACGACGGTACCCATACCACAAGGCACCTCTCCTCACCCTCTTTGCCAGTTTGTGTACCAAATAGCACGCACACGTCGTAGCGCTTGCCCGTCTCCAGTTTCGCACCCACCACGACGTGGGTGTAGGTGCGATCCAGGCTACTAATGTTGAAACTTCTCTCGTAGAGTGGTCGGGCGTTGACGTTGTCGGTGGAGGTGACGCGCACGTGGGCGGTGCTGAGTATGCCTCCTGGGTGTAGCGGCGCGCGCCAGCGCAGTTCCAAGCGCTCGGGATGTATTCGTATACAACACAACTCCGTTGGCGGACCTGGTGCAAAATCCATTGTATATGCTTTAACTTGTCTTTCTTCGCTGACTTTACCATCTTCAGTTCGCTTCACTCGTACATCTATCACATATTCTTTGTTGGGAACAAGATGAATTCTTTGGCTATCTTCTTGAAGTAGGAGGCAATGACGATTTGGCCACGAGTAGCAAAGCATCGCGGGCTTTTTTACCATCCAAGGAGTATTACTCCATAAAGAACCTTTGTATCTGTATGGAAATTTACCCCAAGCTAATTCCGGTTGGACGCGAACCTCATATTCCAATTTAGTGAGACATGATGACATGGGTGGTATCCAACTTAACGCCACCCAATGAGATCCTGCCGAGTGTATCTGCAAATCATCTACTGCAGCCACTTTATCCGAACAGGTTAATGCACTGATAGTTTCAGTATATGGTTTGGTTGGAAGGCGTTGATACCAGTTTTTAAACTCTAAATGATTCAATTTTAGCACTGGCCATGCTTTAACAAGGTATTTCGAAGACATATTCAGATTAGAGAGTTTCAATGTTGAATTACAAGAATTTAATATTATTGATTCAATTACATTAGTTTTATCAACCCATTCCTTTTCTTCTTCCGCCTTGTAGCTCCAAAATACAATTTCGGGACAGGTGTTTTCACATGCAATGTCAATAACAAAATGGAGTGTGTCGTGGCCAGCGGAGACGAGGCGGGGCACGTCCATAGGCGGCTTCGGTAACAGCTCACGGGGTGGGTCTTCCGATGCGGGTGTGGACAAGGATGCCGCAGTGGAGGCGATGGGGGCGGGTGTGGACAAGGGATACCTCAGTGGAGGCAATTGGGGGCGGGTGTGGACAAGGGTGCCACAGTGGACGCATTGGGGGCGGGTGTGGACAAGGGTACCGTCGTGGAGGCATTGGGGGTGAACACGGGCGGTTGTAGACGTTGCGATTCCTCCGGAAATAACGTCTGTGAAGCCAATGGCTCCGCCATAGAAAACAGTAACAACAACCACAGCGGAATCAATCCTACACGCGCCATATCACATCTCCTCGACCTGTTCTGCATCACTGTATTACAGTCCATCGTTTCCTATGTACTGAACAACGTTGATCATTTTTATACCATATAGAGAAGGGAAAGGGAAATTTTTTTAAAAAAAATGGAAGGGGGTAATGGTTTTGTTAGAAAGAGAGGAAGGTGGGGGTTATCATGCTTGAGATAACAAGCTTGGAATCTGTGCATGTCTCATACGCCACATCAACATCCCCCAATTAACGTGTATGGCATATCACAGATGACCACGTTAGTTTTCATTGTCGAAGTTATCGGCTTCAAGCTGTGTACGAGTTAAAACCAGACCATTTATGGTGCTCATTATTCTAAATTATTATTTATTGTATTTTCAATGTATTTTGTTAAATTATTCAACGTATCCTTCATCTCTGGAGAATGAATAGCAATTGAACAACCCACGCCAAACATTACCTTTATAAAAATTTGAAAACGTTTTATGCTCTCAAGCAATTTGCTTTTGTGATACGATTTTGATTTAATCGTGTTTAATAAATAATTATTTGCTTCTAAAATATATTTCTTCATACATGAGTTATACAAGTGTTCTTGCGTATAGCTTAGTGATTCGTCTGCTGAAATTTTTAGGAAGACGTTCGTAACAAAATCAAAAAACATTGTCGATAAGTACCTGTACACACCGTGAATAGGAATACCTCTCGAATGGGTGTCGCCTACCCAAAAATATTTGTCGTCATCGTCTTCATTTTTAAAGACGTAAACATACCTACCTACGTAACGGTGTTTTACGTCGATAAAGCATTCAGTACTTTTTTCATTTAAAATTTCAGCAAGATGATTTGATAGTTGTGATTTCACTTCTCGGATACACATGTCATTTATTCTAACTCTAGTCGCAAATAATATGTTGCTGTCGAAAAAACCAAATGACATGTAAATTTTTTTATACGTGTCATTGTTAACAACAACTTGTTTTATGATGAACAACCAAACAAAACGGGCTAAAGCTTCGAGTACGCCGGCGTATTCAAGATTTTCCTCTAATAGTTTATTAAATAACTGAACTGATAAGCGATTACTATTACTTTCCTCATACCCTCGACATTCCTCATTTTCCACTCGTGTCTTGTTTGCGTTTTCCGCTTCGTGTATAGAATACAACGATCGTAAAACGTATTCAGATTGACGTTTTGTAGTTTGATTTAGAGGAATCAGCCATACACCCCAGTTTTGGTCCCGATCGGGATTTAAACTTTGTATTACTTGTGTTCGTGACTGCTTTCCAACTAACCACCTGAGAGGTACCGGTCCGTACGCGATATTATTCAGGGAAATGACGTAAATATTAAATTGAAAATACGATATCATTTCGTCATGATTGACATAGATATTAAATAACGAAACACTTTCTACACACTTTGTGAGGGAGGTCTGAACAATAAACGTGTACAACGGATACATTTTCCACATGAGAGCGCATTTTAGAAAAAATAACCCTCCGCTCACGGAAACGTGTGAAATGTGACCCGTAAATTGTGAAAAACAAGAGGATGTCGTGTTTTCCTGTTGTTTTTTACACACTCGATACGATAACGGCGAACACCTAAATAATATGTTGTTTTCTCCGATTGTAAAAATGCACCGATTTTTTTTTACTGAAACCACGTTTGACCAGAGAGTATTGGAACGAGCGCATTGCTCTTCAATAAATAACTTCCACACTTTGTCAATATTGAAACATTCGTCGTAAACCATCGATAAGGGTAAATTCAGCGACGAAATAATTTTTGCTTCGGAGCAAACGTATTCCAACCACGCGCTAATAAAGTTCTTCCCTAGATCATCAGATATCGCTATCGGTAGGATTCCGGCAGGAACAAAATCTTTAACATGAAATACACCTTCGCGCGTAAAGTCAGTAAGTATGCGAGTGATATTTTCGCAACCTGCAGATAGGTAGTAACAACGCCACAAAAATGTCTTCCAATTGATTGGGTTGTACATAAATATCCCGGAATTCACCGCCGTAGTAATGATAGAGAGCGCATAATTTACTAAAATTGTTTCCGTTTCAAACGATATTTGCTGTTGAATCCAGAAAAATTGATCTAAAATGCCTCCTCTTTTGTTTTCTTTTACCTCTGAAACGGGATTGTGTATAAAGTGTTTATTGACAGTTTTATCAATATCGCAAATGATATTGTAAATTTGTTTTTTGAGAGGGAAATAAAAATGTATTTCGACAGAGTTAATTTGTAACCACAGTTTAGGGTGAAAGGTTACTTGTACGCTATATACGATCCAATTATTCAACACAAACAACTCCTTCTCCTCCTCTTCGATAGACGTTTTATTTTTTTTCTGATTTAAAGCGCCGCTTAGAGAATCAAATTCGACAAAATAATCCAGACCATGTATCGTATGACCAAAAGAAGACTTGATCGGTGCATAAAGAGCGTCACGTTGTGAATTTCTTATTCGGCATGTCATACTATAGAAGGTGTCTTCTTCCAGAGCCGTCACTATAAAAGTCACAATGCCAACTGGACGCGCGTAAGCAATTGTTCTTTTTAGATTGTATAGGGCTTTATATCTACATTTTATCACATCGATGTCTACGATAGATTCGTCAAATGATATTGCGTTATCCACGATTTCAAATATTACAGTATATTCTATTATTGCACGATTCCCCACAATCCAATCCGTTGGACGCAATACATTTGTTCTATAAACGATTCCTGTGTTTTCAACTCTAAACTTGACGTGCGGAATGGATCGCGTAGCCAAGGCAATCATGGTTGTTAGAAAAGATGCACGTGATCTCGCGAGTTGAGCGTCACTAACCTCGTTTTCGTTTATGTTTACGGGAGTCATAGACATTCCGATATATGCGACACGTTTATCTAGCACTTTAGATTCGGAAATGACACCCGCAACGTTAGCGTGCCGAATATAAAAACATCCCTCTCGTAAATTATATTTCGATGAAACGAAAATAGATTCATCCCTCGCATCCATAATCCATGCGTTTCCAACCTGATATACGGGATCTCCTTTTTTTATTTTCTTTATATATGAGATACATAAAAGATTATTGACCTATACATGGAATTAATTAATTGACCTGTCCACTTTTCATATCGATGGAATTATCCTTATATCGATGGACGATAATTGAATGTCAGTGCAATAGTGGCCTATCCACAAATTCTGGCTTAATAATTTACTGCCAGTATTAAAAAAAAATTATTTGTGTTTTATTGTGTTGTAACTGCTGAATGATGACCCACTGAAACTAATCAATGTCCCTAAAATGTGGGTTAGGCCACTATTAATCTGTCCACATGTGTAAGGATGAATGTAAGAATAAAACAAACTAATATTCTTATTGATTTATTTTCAAACAATTTTCAGTAGATCTACTGTTTTATGGTGAATGACAAAAATTACCGCTTAACTAAAAAATTAAAACTAAAATACAAATATTGACAAAAAACTAAAAAAAAATGTTTGTTTATCAGTTTTAATGTTAGTACAGTAAATACAATTTTTAAAAAATGGTTAACTAAAAAAAAATACCAATCATTTTTAATGATAGTACAACTAAACAAAATACAGTTTACTACTTACATTTTAAATACCAATCATTTTTAATGTTAGTACAGTAAATAAAATATTCAACATCTCGATTTTCATTTCGATTAAAATAAAATACTTTATCAATTATTTTACGAAGAAATTTACATACGGGAAACCACTTTGCATGTTCTTTCCAAGGATCATCTTTTGTTTGCCAATTTTTTAGATTTCCATTGCAATGGAAACACACGACAATATCACTTTCTTTTGAATAAAAAAATCCCGCTTTGCAAATTTCTTCGACAATAGATTGAATAGCAATAGGCCATGTATTAAAAGTTGCTAATCTATTTTCAAAACTTGTATATTCTGCATGTACAGGTTCTATAGTTTGATTGATGTAAAGTCTTTGATAAAATTGATTTAAATCACTCTCTCGTAGCGTTATGTGAGAATCGATGAAGCAAACATCAAGTCTGTTATAACGTCTTCTAAATGGTATTTCATATTTTGGTGGTCGTTCGCATTTAGACTTTGATCTCCTAGATATATCTAACGGAATGTTACCTTCTGAACCATCTTGAAGGCAATTTGGGCTCAACCTTTTGTGTTCTTGACAAGGATCATCTCCACTCATCCAACAACCAACATTCAAATAACAAAAAGCACATTTGACAATATCAATATATTTAGTGTAGTAAAAACCCGATTCTGCAAAAGTATTTTCATTCATACATTTGTGAGGCCATGTTTCATCAAATGTTTTTTTACGATCCACTGCAGAGTTTAGATTTAGTATTTGACATGGTTGTACCATCATATTTCACTTTAAACCTGAACACAGTAACTTGAACACACACGAGAGTATATCCCTTTTTTTGTAAATTTGTCTGTGCACTTCCGACGTTTATTACATTTATACTCAGTCACTTTTTATATACATCACATTTCCTTGGGCTTATATACATCACATTTCCTTGGGCTGTTATTTAAACTAATTCACTACCATTTGAACAACAAACTCGTACATTACACTCACTCTTCTGACATGTTCTTTAACCACCTACCTATTATATATGGATGGTCCCAATCTACGCCTACCCCACTTTACATGAACAAACCGATAAACCCCACTCCTCTCTCACATAATGTAACAGGGAGGGGGAAGAATGTGCAGGAAGACACTCTGCGTTGACTAATCCTTCAGAAAAAGGAAGAAAGTGTGGTATAAAACATATTTCCATAAACAAACCGATAAACCCCACTCCTCTCTCACATAATGTAACAGGAAAGGCTTTCTCATATAATGTAACAGGGAGGGGGGGGATGTACAGGAGGACACTGTGTGTTGGCTAATCCTTCAGAAAAAGGAAGAAAGTGTGGTATAAAAAATATTTCCATAAACAAACCGATAAACCCCCTCTCTTCTCTCACATAATGTAACAGGAAAGGCTTTCTCATATAATGTAACAGGGAGGGGGGGGATGTACAGGAGGACACTGTGTGTTGGCTAATCCTTCAGAAAAAGGAAGGTATAGTATCAAATTTTATTTTTTATGTAAAGGTGTATAAAAATAGTTGCACAATCCTGTTTTCTGGACTATTTTTTTATCTGAATTTTTTATCTATAATAGAAAGAATTAAAAATAAATGTTTCAAACCATTATTTATTGACTTGTTTTCATCAAATTCAATTACATGTCAAATTCAATTACATCACATTCACTATTTACAACTTTACAAAGATTACTCGTTGAAAATGTTCCATACAGAACCAGAGTTTACATGTCTTGCAAAAAGTAGATACCATTTTAGCTTTTAGAGCCTTTTTTCTTCCATATTTTTGAAACAGTGTAGTATAACATTGATGACATCTTTTCTTTAATATTCTATTTCTATAATCTCCATCTTGAATTATGGTTAAAGAATGAAAATGGTCTGGAATAGATCCATAACGATTTCCTCAGATCCATAACGATTTCCTCTTTAAATCTTTTCATATTGATTTCTTTTTCTGATAATTTTTTATACAATATCAAAGCGTTTAGCATAGCGGTATCTAATAAAAAAGCAAACATTTGCCACTGCCATCCAGTTTCTTTTTGTAACGGTGAAAAGCAACAGCTTTCCAACCGAGTAGATGCATCTATTCCCTGCATTCCTCTTTCGTATTCGAGTATCGCCCTAGGCTTTAGCGTATTTTCTTTTTCTCCCGACGAAACCATTTCCGTACCATATTTGGTCGACAGAAAAAGTTTATTTTTCCATTTTGCCACAACAACTCCATCTGCCGATGCTTGTCCGATTATTTCCTCTCCTGATACATTACTTTCAACAATGAATGCGGGAAGTTGTTTTTTATTGTTTTTCAATGTTCCGATAAAATGAGTGTGATTATTGAGAAGATCGACTGCGAGAGGAATAGAAGTACAGTCTTGCGTAGCGATAATTGTACGACCTTCATTTATGTAGTCCTGGGTAAGTTGTATCACCGCATCGTGACTTTTCATTTTTCCGGTTGTCATTCTCAGAGTGTATCCGTCGAGACTACATAATTTAAAGAAACGTTTTTCTTTATGTCGTCTTTTCGTTGCGTTTACAATTAAAAATTCCCCTCCAGGAGCGTAGTCACGAGAAAAAATTTTTTCTAACATGTCCATACAGTTATACGTATCATTTTCAATTTGCAAAAAATGTAGTAAAGATTGAAAACGTCTACGGTTCATTAACGAAATTAACATATCGTTGCGATATATACAATGTTTGTTCCAGTAATCAGCTATTCGTTGATACGAAACCAAGTCCATATACATTATTATACCAATAAAAATTCTCATCTCTTTGGCGTTTGTATCTCTCCAAACGTTATTAAGCAATAGTCTTGCATTTCTATTCGTTTCTGCAACAATAAAATCTACCACGTTATCATTAAAAAATCTATGAAACACGTGAAAGGGTTTCAATTCCTCTTTCCTTATAGGATAGGCATAACAGTAAACAATTTTTTCCTTTATGTTACCCGTAAACGTGAATTTAATCAGAGAACTTTCATCCACGTTGTACCAAGTTTTACAATCGGCGACCTCATCATCAGTTATAGAATCATCAGAATCAGAAACCGAACAATATTCGGGCGAAGAACAACGTTCAACGTCATCTAAAAATAATCCAATCAAATCTTCTTGACTTTCCATGTTTGTTTCAGAAATCAACTTTATCAACCGAATGTAATTTCATAAACATGTTAGCAATGATGTGTGATTGTGTTATATATGTCTTTTCCTATTCCCCTACTCAATGCTTCTTTCCTCCAAATCATCATTCTGATAAATGTATTCCGCCTACGCGTCCCTACTACATGATTGTTACGGAGGGGAGGAAGAGTGGTTACCAAGGGATGGGAAGAGGGGATACACACGCGTTATATAAGAACCATTGCATTCTCTTTCCACTCCACAACAGCCAATGATGTATACTGTTCTATTACTTTTGCTGTCACCACTGACAGTAGTGTCAACGTTTGCCGCCATAGACTCCTATTATGAAGAATCTGTACCAGCGTGTATTCAACATGTATATAATAAAAAAATGGTTTCATTAGACTGTACAAATCGAAGGTTTACTTCAACTGCATATCTCGAGTTTTATCAAGGAGCAAGCGTAGTATGCAGTATAAATTTTTCTTACAACAACATTTCTGAAGTGAAAGGATTATATGTGTTTTCGAATTTGACAAATCTTGATTTATCGTCAAATTCAATTAGACATTTATCACAAAAAACCTTTAGAGAGTTGAAAAAACTAATATCTCTTGACTTATCACATAATGAAATTGAAGATATTGATCCATTTATATTTATAAATAATATTCAATTACAATTTTTAAATTTGGGTGGTAATCAACTAAAGACATTTTCTCATTCTCCTATTGTATGTTCGATTTCATTACAGGTGTTGAAAATTAACTCTTGTTTTCTATCTTCGCTTACGAATGTTAATTTTGTATGTCTTCCCTTTCTTACCGAATTAGATTTAAGTTTTAACCCACTAACGTCAACTATCGACTTATCTCCATTAGATCGTTTACAGATCGTACATGTAACTGATAGTAGTTTTTACTGGGTACAAATACAAAAAGAAGTTGAGCTTTATTACATAAATAATTCTTCAAATGTAAATTACAAGCAACTTTACTCATATTACAAGCAACTTTCTGAAATATTTGAAATATATGTATTTTTATTTTATATACTAATATTAATATTATTACTAATGTTGCTTTTACATTTATGTTTTAAACAAGATTGGTATTCATTATTAAAACGTATGTATACAAAAAAAGTTTCTATGTATAAGGAAATAAAAGAAACCGAGGTATAGAAAGTTTTCAATGTTATGTAAAATAAATAAAAGAATTGTATTGAAATTGATGGTTCAATTTTTCTCTTTACATTGCCTTATAATATTCTCAAAAGGAAAACCTGAAATTTTCTCAGTTCGCGTGTTCTTTTAAATAGATTTTTTTTTCAAGATTTGTAATTTGTGGTTAAAACTCGTGAGGCATGCCATAGATGCTTATGTTCTTGGTATATAAAATAAAGTTTTCATTGTTATATAGATTCTGGTTGCTATTGTATTTTTTTAAACACAGTTGACGCAATAATGTGAAAACGAGCTGGAAAGGGGGGAATGCCGATTATCGGCTTCGAGTTATGCAACCGTTTTCCATTGTCATGTCCGATATGCCTTACAAGTTGGAGGACAGCACAGTGCAGAGAGTATTCATAGATGGCACATCACACACGCCCTACAAGTGCTTAACCAATAACCTATTCTGATTTTTCCAGATGTCTGTACCCAACAACCTATCCTGAACGATTTTAGAGGTCTGGGTAATAAACATCAAAATCCAGATGCCTTTAATCAACTACCATCTAATAGAATTGGTTACGCGTTTTTGATCACTATTTTCCCTCCCTCTTTTCGTTACTATCACATGATTATATAATCTCCTTACGCGTAATTTCCCTTTCCTTATTCCCCTCTTTTTCTCATCCCCCTCCTCTTCTTATCCCCTCTTCTTCTTATCCCCTCTGCGTTACTATCATATGATTATAAAATTCCCACAAAATCATATAAATACTGCTGAACATAATTCAACATTATATTGTCGTGTTTCGAACGAGCGTGAATACAGTGGAAACCACCGCTGTCATTGGTCTAAGCGAGAATATCGACATCGGTCCGGTAAATATGGCGAATTCCGAGTTTTTAGAAAGTTCAGCCAAAAATATCGCCACTAAGTTGGAATCTCCGGCAAAACTGGAGGAGTCTTCAAAGAGTCCAGCCAATCATATCGCCACCGATTTGGAATCTTCGGTAAATCAGGAGGAGTCCTCAGAGTATTCATCCGAGAATATCGCCACCGAGTTGGAATCTCCGGAAAATCTAAAGGATTCCGAATCATCAGAAAATCCAGCCGAGAATATCGCCACCGAGTTGGAATCTCCGTCAGCCGAGAATATCGCCACCACGTTGAAATCTCGGTCAAATATAAAAGATTCAGAGTCATCAGAAAATCCAGCCGAGATTATCGTCACCGAGTTGGAATCTACGGCAAATCTAAAGGATTTAGAGTCATCAGAAAATCCAGCCGAGAATATCGCCACCGAGTTGAAATCTTGGTCAAATCTAAAGGATTCAGAGTCAGCCGAGGATATCGCCACCGAGTTGGAATCTCCGTCAAATATAAAGGATTCAGAGTCATCAGAAAATCCAGCCGAGAACATCGTCACCGAGTTGGAATCTACGGTAAATCTAAAGGATTCCGAGTCCCCAGGAATCTACGGCAAATCTAAAGGATTCCGAGTCCCCAAACATTCCAGCCGAGAATATCGCCATTGAGTTGGAATCCTCGGCAAATAGGAAGGATTCCGAGGCGAGAAAACTGTAGATTAATTCTAATCAATTATAAAAAATTAAATGTAATTCATTTCTAATCTAATCAATTATAAAAAAAATTAAATGTAATTCATTTCTAATCTAATCAATTATAAAAAAAATTAAATGTAATTCATTTCTTCTATTTCTTCTAATCAATTTTGTAAGTTTTGAACTATGAAATAATAAAAATACTGTAATGCATTTCATTTTTTTATTTATTCATTTTGTTTTTATTTTTTCGTCATTAGTTCCTACATTTCCTCTCATAGCGTAAGCTATAGGAAATATTTTTACCATCAAACAAATTAAAACAAAAATAAATATTGCAATACATGCCATACCAACAAATTTAAAAATTTTTTTTACAAATAACATATTTTGAGGATCGAGTACGTCTGAAACATTGTCTAGGGTGGCGTCAATTACTTCTGCTAAAGCTTCGGCAACTGAGACATATTTGTTACAAACCACGTTCATGTCTTCGCCTAGCACTTGTCCGTTGGCGTCTATAATATTATGAATATCACACTGAAAACAGGGATCTTTGCAATTTTGTTCGTTAGAGACTTTAAAACTATATTGTGTACATACATTTTGTTGTACATTTTGTTTATCAGTTGAACATGACGCTATTTTACACTTTTGTACAATATTTCCATTTTCGTTGTAACGAATCACCCAACAACCAGCGTTTTTATTTGCAATTTTAGTAACAACTGAACTTATTATCCCTGCAATGGTTCCTCCTAATACTAACTTTGGAAATGTTTTTTTTGAATAATCTATGAATTTATTTACATATTTTTTAGCAAAACTTTGAAATTTGGGTGAACTGATAAAAAGTTTCTTTACAGTCGTTTCTGTTGCTTTTAAATTAGCTTCATATCCATTTTTAAAAACTTCTTGTAGCAATTCATCAACTTTTTTAGATTTTTTTGAATGTGAAAATGCAATGGGTACTTTTTTTAGAGCAAGAATAAAATTTTTTTTGTTTTTTCCCATCGATTTTAGAACATTTAAAGTATATTTACTGGCTACAGCAACACCCGTAGCTTCTGCAATGAATTTATCAACGGGTATCATTTTGTTCTGCTTTCCCATCATGAAGCGTCCGGTTCGTGAATCTATCTTTAGATTAAATTTAATACCTGTTTGTTTTGACAATATATTTGTAAACAATTGAACACTACTTTTTTTATATAAAAAACGAGGAGCAATGGCAATATGACGCATTGTCTTTACTAAATTATTCATTTTTTCAGATGTAAAAGGAAATAGTCTCAAGAGGTGAAAGTTTTTTTTAGAGATGAAAGGAAATAGTCTTATTTAAATTTTTGTCTATAATATTTATTGATTTCATGATTTCATAATCTCATCTACAAAATCTAAAATATCATCTACAAAATCTAAAATAATCTCATTTTTATACAAATCTAAAATAATATCAATATAATAAAATAATATCACATCCTAATACAAGAACCCAATACAATCCAAAACCCAATAATAAAATTAAAAAAAAAACTCAATATTCTAATAAAATAATGTAGCGTCGCGAGGTGGCGCACGTGCCGTTTCGCTGGAAAGCCCGGCCTTAAGCCGGATGGGGGATGGGGGTGGAATGCGGCGGCGCCTCGCCGGCGCGCGCCGGGCAGGAAATCCCAGCCTCAAAATAGCCAGGACAACTGAGCGTGCCTGAGTGCGAGTCCATTGATGAAGGCTGCTCTCTGCTGAGGGCTGGCTTGCGAGCCGAATGACGCCCGCCGCTGGTAGAGTGGGGGACGAGCCGTGGAGTATTTATTGCGGCGCCGACATGCGCTCGGGGGATACGCTAGTGAGTCGAAAGACGTGAGGTATCTCCGTGCAACCTTGCACGTTTGGCATCCGGCCATGTAACATCTAGTTACGGGGACTAATGTCCGACAGCTCGCACTTCGCGCAGCTTCTCATGCTCTCGAGCAGAGGCACTGGGCTCAGCCTAGGGACGGTCGCGGGGTTTCGCGGCTTAGAGAATAGAAAGGTTGCCTAAGGTTTTCAATTTTGTAACATTATCTTGTAATTTATTACTGTAAATATACTGTACATACTATTCAGAATCTGTCGCCTGTGCTTTTCATGTCCAGTACGCCACAGACTCGGAACCTTTCTTTTCTAAAACTGGTGGCAGCGGTTATCGTAAACTCACGCCGGAGTGCCGCAGTTTTTTTTCTAAAACTGGTGGCAGCGGTTATCGTAAATTCACGCCGGGCTACCGCAGTTTTTTTTCTAAAACTGGTAGCAGCGGTTATTGTAAACTCACGCCGGAGTGCCGCAGTTTTTGTCTAAAACTGGTAGCAGCGGTTATTGTAAACTCACGCCGGAGTGCCACAGTTTTTTGTCTAAAACTGGAATAGTACGCGTAAAGACAGTGTACCGCAGTTAAAGGTGCACACGCGTCGTAATTACGTGGCGCCGGCAGAGTCGTGCACGCCACGAGAAACCGAAAGTGCGGTAATTCGGTACGGTAGTTTCGGGGCGGTACAATCCGACTCGGAACCTTTCTTTTCTAAAACTTGGAACTGGAATTGGTATTGGTACTGGAACTGGAGCTGGAACTGGTACTGGAACTGGAGCTGGTATTGGTACTGGCACTGGAAGGAGACATCCCGGACGGACCAGAACGAGAGGAAGGAAGGAGGCCAGAACACCGGATCCAGAAGGCGCTGGCGCTCACGCGACACCGAGGTCAACTGAACGTAAGTGTGTTTTTTGTACTGGCCGGGGATCAATTCAGGCAAAATGTCTTTCTTAGCGGGTTATAGGAAAGAGGTGCTTGTTAGGGTCGCGACGGAGATGGGGGAAACGTTGGAAGGGAACGAGACGATAGTTAGATTAAAATCTATCATCACGGGAAGCGAGCAGTACGATGAAATATTCGTGAAACAACTTGCTGATCAGGAGAAAGAACAGGTCGCAGAAGCACGCGAACTTGAATTAAAAGAGCAGGAAAGATTACGCGAACTCGAGGAAAAAGAGCGAGAAAGGCAGGAAAAAGAGCAAGAACGGCAGTACGAACTCGAACAACGGCAGTACGAACTCGAACGGCTGAAATTAGCTAATCAGGCTACCTCGCGCGAATCTTTAGGTAGTAGAGATTCGGGAAACAGAAGTAGTATCCGTATCAGCCATGTAATGGATAAGTTCAAAGGCGAAGGTGAGGATATTACCTTGTTTTTAAGTGTATTTGAGGCGCATGCTCGTCAGCTCGACATTGCGCCGGTAGAATGGGTCAGTCAATTAATGGGATTGCTTCCCAATGAAATAAATACATGGTTAGTTGTAGGATCAGATTCTTCAGAGCAGGATTATAATCAAATCAAAACGCAGCTTTTGGATATGTACAAATTCACGCCTGAAAAATGTCGTCAGATGTTTTGCAGTCATGCAAAGGGTGCGAAAACTACATGGAATGTTTATGCTCGCGAACTGACAAACTATTGCCAGAAATGGATTTCAGGGTTGAAAGTTGAAACTTATGATCAATTATTAGATTTGATTGTCACCGATCAGATGAAACGGAAGGTGCCGGCGGACATACGTGCCCATTTCGTAGATGTTTGGGGCGAGGTTTCGCAGTCCCAAGATCTGGCGCGTAGGCTGGACACCTACGAAAACAATAGGTCTAGTGCGTATAGGAAAGATTTTTCTAAGGTTAATCACAAGGAGCCTGTGGGGGAACAAAAGTGGAAAAAGGTGACGGAGAGCGTGCCCTCCATTTCTAAGCCCGCAGCGCCCAAGGCAGATAGGAACGCGGAATTCGACAAGCCGCAGGAACGCACGTGCTATTTTTGTAAAAAACCGGGGCACATTAAGAAATACTGCCCTCAGCTCAAATCAAGCGAGAAAATGTGTCACGTTGTCGACACCAGTGCGCAGGAATTGTTGCTTCCTCACACGTTTTTCGGCACGGTTTGCGGAAATCCTATTTCTTTCTTACGAGATTCTGGGGCGACGGTTGATCTGATCAACAGCAAATACGTCAGGCCGAATCAATATACCGGCGAATCCGTATGGGTTAAACAGCCCTTGGACGAGGCGCCGAAAAATCTACCGGTAGCTAAGGTAGAAATCGTAGGCCCGTTCGGTAAGCTTGTTACCGAAGCCGCAGTCGCGAAAAATTGCGACTTAGAATATTACATTCTGAGTAATCGATCTGCCACGCTTCTCTCGGAAATCAGGCAAGGGTTTTTAGAACCGCAGTTTCTTTGTGCGGTGCGAACCCGTGCCCAGACGGCGGCCGGGCAGGGCGACGGGGTGGGGCCGGAGGCGATGGCGGCGGCGCCAGGCAACGCGCCGGCCGCCGAGCGCCCTGGTGACGCACCGGTTGCGGTCATGAACGAGGCTTTGGGGGAAGGAGCGGTCGAGCTAGGCGTGGTCGTAGGAACAAGTCGTGCGCGCGACGCACCCCAAAAACCTGCGTCGGACGCGAAAGCTCCCGACGAGGAAACTTGTGTCTTGTTAGGCGAGGTAAATGACCCGGGCAATGTTGTTGAAAACAACGCGGAATTTGAAGTAGATTCCGGGAGCGTTGCATTGTCCCGTTTAGACCCGTCCGAATTTGCGAAAGCTCAGAGACAGGATGAAGAGCTCTTACCGCTACTCGAGCTAGCCGAAGGCCCAGAAACGGAACGGCGCGATTATTTTATAGAACGCGGCCTTTTGTTCCGGAAACGGCAGAGCAAGCGCGGTGAGCAATTCTCCATGCTTGTGACTCCGCGGGTGTATCGTGGCACTATATTGAAGCTTTGCCATGAAGTCGCCCACGGTCATTTAGGTGTCACAAAAAGTAAAGACGCGATGGCCAAGTATTTCTTCTGGCCGAACTGTTACAAAGATATGGAAAATTACGTACGTAGCTGCGACAGTTGCCAGCGCGTAGGTAACGGCGGCGAGAAGCTTCGCGCGCCTTTAAAAATTGTACCTATAACGGGTGAGGCGTTTGAGAAAGTAAATGTAGATGCTTGCGGCCCTTTTCCCGAGTCTGAGTCAGGAAACAAGTTCATACTAACTGCAATGTGTTTAGCAACAAAATATCCCGAGGCTATTCCCATACGTGATCTGACGACGGTCACGGTCATTGAAGCTTTATTAGATCTGTTCAGTCGGATTGGATTTCCGCGAGAGCTTCAAACAGATCAGGGAACTTGTTTTACTAGCACTCTGATGGCGGAATTCGCCGAGAGATTTTGCATTAGATTAATTAGAAGTTCGCCTTATCATCCGCAATCTAATGCCGTAGAACGGATGCACAGAACCATGAACCGGTTGATGAAGGTTCTTTGTTTAGAGGCAAGGACTGACTGGGAGTGCCAGCTTCCTGCAATTATGTTCGCGTTACGCACGAGTGTGCACGAATCGATAGGTTTTTCTCCAGCCGAATTAGTCTATGGGAAAAATCTCCGCACACCCATGACGCTGCTTTACGAAAAGCTTGCGGGTGCTGCAGAAAGCGAAGAGAGCACGGTGGTTGAGCACGTGTTCAAGTTGATTAATAGACTGAAGCGTTCGCGTGAACTTGCCCATACCAAAATGGCGGAAGAACAACGCAAGCGTAAGGTGTGGTACGACCGCAAGGCGATCTCGCGCAGTTTTGAAATAGGCGCGAAGGTGCTGGTTTTGGCGCCTAACAGAACGCGGAAACTCGCGGTGCAGTGGGTCGGGCCAGGCGAAGTTCGGGAGAAAATGTCCGAACACAATTACGTAGTTCAGATGCCGGGGCGGAAAGAACCACGCGTGTATCACATCAACATGATGAAAAAGTATCACCAACGTACTGAATACGTGAACTTTCTCGGTTCTGCGACGGTCACTGCCGCAGGCGAGGAAGACGCGTTAGACCGCTACGCGTTAAGATTAGATTCCGACGACTTTGACGCGGAAGAAATGCTAAACGATACTAAGGTTGAACCCGAGTTCCGCGAAGCACTTAAAAATGTCATTTGTAAATACAGGTGTATTTTTAGTGAGAAACCTGGTCTTACAGATGTAACGACCATGGACATTGAATTAACTGACACTGATAAAGTAGTCCGAAGTGCACCCTACCGCATGTCGCCGAGACAAACTAAGATATTGCGGGAAGAGGTGGACAAAATGCTTCGCGACAACATCATTGTGGAGGCGGAGAGTGATTATACATCTCCTATGATCCTGATCGAGGCCCCGGGCAAGTCTCCACGGCCCTGCATAGATTTTAGGCGCCTCAACGAGATTATTAAAACAGATTACTTTCCGTTACCCAATCTCGAAGAACGGATTGAACAGGTAGCTGCAGCTAAAATCATTAGTGTGTTAGATTTAAGTAAGTGTTTCTGGCAGATAGGTCTTACGGATAGGGCGCAGAGATATTCGGCGTTCGTGACCAGTTTCGGCACGTATCGACCGCTTAGGTTACCCTTCGGGATAAAGAACGGCCCTTATCAATGCTGTAAAATCATGGGCACTTTGCTAAAAAACTGCCAAGAATTCGCGGTACCGTACCTTGATGACATCGCGGTTTTCAGTAACACTTGGCAAGAACACATTCGGCACCTAGATACGGTCTTTAGTATATTGAAATCCGCCAAATTGACAGTGCAGCCGCGCAAGTGCTTGTTTGCGCGGGCTAATGTAAAATATCTTGGTTACGTCGTCGGTAACGGGAAATTGCGGCCGGCCGAAGCCAAGATACAAGCAATCCAGAACTTTCCTAGACCAGAATCAAAGAAACAAGTGCGTTCTTTGCTCGGTTTGGTAGGATATTATCGACGCTTGATACCCGGGTTTGCGGAGAAAGCGGCGGCACTGACAGATGCGCTGCGGGGACGCGAGCGCCAGGGTAAAGTCGTCTGGACAGAGGCATGTGAAAAGTCTTTCAATGAGTTGCGACAAGCTCTTAGCGAAAAAACAGCGGTATATGCTCCTGATTATAGCAAGGAATTTCGAGTTCAGGCAGATGCATCTCAGAGAGGCTTAGGCGTGGTTCTCTACCAAGTAAATGACGAGGGAGTAGAACAACCAGTTGTTTTTCTAAGCCGTAAATTAAGTGATACAGAAACTCATTATGGCACCTCAGAACTTGAGTGTTTGGCTCTTATTTGGGGGTTGGATAAACTTAAGATTTATCTCGACGGGCAGGCCACAATTCAGGTCGAAACCGACCACAACCCGTTGGTCTGGTTGCGTAATACGTCTGGCAAAAACCCCAGATTATTACGCTGGTCCCTTTTAATTCAGCACCTCGATTTACGCATCATGCACAAAAAGGGCTCAGAAAATGTTAATGCAGATGCGCTTAGTCGCATGTTTGATTGTGTGAATTGATCCACAGGCGAGTGTAGGGAACACACACGTTCATGACATGTATAAATGTCGGTGAAATTCTATGTAAATAATTTTATAAATTCAAGGGTAAAATTGTTTTGTTATTGTGATCATTTTTATATGTAGATACATACATGTGTCAATAAATTCAGTTAAGAACGGCACATGATGTATATAACGAATTCCACAATTATTATGTAATACTTCAACGCAACGTAAATGTTTTGTATTTTATATTTCAGGTTTTCATGTAATGCAAGAGGCGTCAAGAATTATCATGTAATATTTCAATGTAAAGTAAATGTTTTGTATTTCAGGATTTTATGTAGTTCAAGATGCGTCAAGAATATTTATGTATGTAAATAGATGTAAGGTTTAAATGTAAATGGCAACATAGTTAGGAAAAAAAGGGGGGACAGCCCACAGATTTATTTCACAAATTTTGATTAGATAGGGTTTTGATATTATTATGTTCATGTAAAAAATTATGACGTAAGGTCTCAGGACCAGGTACTTTAGCTAGCAGAATTTTTTTCCTGGGCATATTTTGCTGCGAAAAAAAATTCTCACCCCCGGCATGGGAGGGTCTGTAGCGTCGCGAGGTGGCGCACGTGCCGTTTCGCTGGAAAGCCCGGCCTTAAGCCGGATGGGGGATGGGGGTGGAATGCGGCGGCGCCTCGCCGGCGCGCGCCGGGCAGGAAATCCCAGCCTCAAAATAGCCAGGACAACTGAGCGTGCCTGAGTGCGAGTCCATTGATGAAGGCTGCTCTCTGCTGAGGGCTGGCTTGCGAGCCGAATGACGCCCGCCGCTGGTAGAGTGGGGGACGAGCCGTGGAGTATTTATTGCGGCGCCGACATGCGCTCGGGGGATACGCTAGTGAGTCGAAAGACGTGAGGTATCTCCGTGCAACCTTGCACGTTTGGCATCCGGCCATGTAACATCTAGTTACGGGGACTAATGTCCGACAGCTCGCACTTCGCGCAGCTTCTCATGCTCTCGAGCAGAGGCACTGGGCTCAGCCTAGGGACGGTCGCGGGGTTTCGCGGCTTAGAGAATAGAAAGGTTGCCTAAGGTTTTCAATTTTGTAACATTATCTTGTAATTTATTACTGTAAATATACTGTACATACTATTCAGAATCTGTCGCCTGTGCTTTTCATGTCCAGTACGCCACAATAATATCACATCCTAATACAAGAACCCAATACAATCCAAAACCCAATAATAAAATTCAAAAAAAAACTCAATATTCTAATAAAATAATATCACATCCTAATACAAGAACCCAATACATAAAAATAATAAAATTCAAAAAAAACCTCAATATTCTAATAAAATAATATCACATCCTAATACAAGAACATAATAAAATTCAAAAAAAACCTCAATATTCTAATAAAATAATATCACATTCCAATACAAGAATCCAATATCAAAATAATACAATCCATAAACCTCAATATTCTAATAAAATAATATCACATCCTAATACAAGAACAAAAACCTCAATATTCTAATATCATATCCTAATACAAGAACCCAATGACTCAATATAATCCAATATCAATCAAATATCAGTAAATAAAATATTACACTATCTCAACAATCTTAAAATCTGATTTTCATATAATTCAACAATTTTAATTGTATTTCACCGTTATTGCATTCAATAGAATGAAATTTTAAAACACATATAAAAATATCATCTTGACACACTTGGGTATCATTTAAAATACACGAAGAACTATTTTGATTTACTGGTGTAGAAGTTGGTAAACAAGAAATAACTAAGGATGAAATGATATATACATCTACAGGACGGATGTCAACATTTATAATATTCTCTTCCAACACAATTACTCGTACATTATTTATTAATTCAAACAAGGATTCTGTTATATTATAATATTTATTACGAGTTATAAAATCATACATAATATCAAAAACCAAAACACGCAAAGGTTCTTCAAGTATTTGACAAAATGTAATTGGCATAGACTTGAGTGTAGATGCATTCAACAATAAATAGAAACAAGAATCCTTATCTTGAAGACTAAAAATAAATGTCTTCTTTGTATCCTTTTGTAAATTCCACAACGAATTCTGTTTCCAACTATACTCAATCTGGGACATTTCACATACATTTGCTTTAGATAAAGCATCCGACACTCTTTTATGAAATAATGTCATTAAAGTTTTAAACATTTCATAAGGATTTTTTAGAATAGGAACAGATGCATGAATAGTGTGAGCTACAATAGGGTTAATCATCACTGGATTAAAAATGTTCATTTCGTTCATAGTTATCAAAACCATTGCATTATCTTTAGGAGCAACAGTTTTCAACTTTTTCTTCGCAGATTCGGGTTGATCAGAAGATTCTTGCTGGTCCGTCGCTGACGTAATGTCCGATAAGCGATGCGCGTAAGCGTGCCACATACCATGTTGTATGGCATCGATGCACTTTTTTGTAGACATGCAATATTTATTTTCAAACCGATTATACAGACAAGATGTATTATGCCAACCACCCATACACTTGTCATTGATTTCAAATAGTCTTCGCCGCGTGATTAATCTATTTTTCACCAGTTTTGCAGTATTAATTCCATCTTTGTTAGTGGTACTACTAACTGTCACTGCCATTGCTGCATACATGTTCAATTCAACCACTCTCTGGTCTGATTGATAGTGTCCTGTGGTTACTCTAATCAATAAGAGGCGAATGCCAGAGCAGTATCCTAATAAACAGACTACGTACAGTTTTTCTTTCTTCTCCTATCCTCACCCCCAAAGCACTCCACTACTGCATGTTGCACACACACACGCACATTCTTCTATCACTGCTGATGACTTCCGAATGATCGGCTTATCTGTCCGCCGACGTTTACCGCCTCGAGCTCCACTGTCTGTCCACGCTGCACGCCCGTCGGCCTCGAACTGAGTCCCTGTTGCTTCGCGTGCCGTTCTTTATCTGCTTCAGGCCTCTCCCACCACCGGCATTCCACTGTTACTCTTTACATATATATTTTCCACATGCACTAAAATTTTGTAACAGTTACTATCTATATCTTTCAAAATGTTTCTGTCAAATATTTTGTCCCAACTTTTGCGAAT
This sequence comes from Acheta domesticus, assembly GCA_031308135.1. Taxonomy (NCBI): domain Eukaryota; kingdom Metazoa; phylum Arthropoda; class Insecta; order Orthoptera; family Gryllidae; genus Acheta; species Acheta domesticus. Next base: position 107,688,611 of record JAHLJT010002630.1, on the reverse strand, counting down.
TTCCAACATTTGTGAACGAGTATGTTCATTAACTGAGCTAAAAAGAGAACAAAACACTTTGACAATGTTTTTGCTAAAGAGTTCAATGTACCACGCTTTGATATATTTATGATCAATTTTCAAAATGGAGTCGATAAAGGATAATGTGAGAAACAACTGTTCTTTGTTTCCGCTTTTATTTAGAATGTCTTTTTCTAAAACTTCAATTATACGATAAGCGTATAAAACGTGTTTACAGGCTATATAAGAAATTTTTTTGCATTTCGAATCATATGACAAGTGTTCATCTTTCAATAACTCAGATAACATTTGTTTAAATTCTCTTTTGAATATTACTTCATTGCTTTTAATAACTATTGTATTTAACACTTCTTTTGGAAATATTTTTTTCCAATTATTGTGGAATTGTATCATATTTTGAAAACTTTCGACGTCATTAACTACTTCCATACATTCACAAAACATAAAAACTATATATTTTGAAAAAAAAGTAATATATTCTCTACTAGAGTCCATCCTTACAATAGAGTCTATAAGGTTTAATAATACAATCCTTTTAGAATCTTCTAAAAAAAAGTATTTAAGCAAGGCATTACCAAACGTATTAGTATTGATTGTTTTAGCCATATTTGTGAAAGAATTGATATTATCAAATGTTAACAAATTAAAAATTGAAAATATATTTTCAAACAGGGGAGCATATACATTTTTGTCATCAATATTCTTGATAGAATTAATGAGATTAATTATAGTTTGTTTTTTAAAATTTGTTTTTTGAATATATTTTCGTAAAGCTATTACAAAAAGCTTAGGATATTTACTGTGTCTAGCTAAATCAATAACAATTGTTATATCGGCTGTTAGATATTCGGTTACAAATTTGAAATATTTTTCCATTATTTCTTTTTGTATAAGTTTCAATATTTCTTCTTTTTTTCTACAATTCACATTATTTTCCTTTACCAAAGTTGACATGTTTATCAGACACTGTCTAGATAGTCTTCGGATGTTATGTCACGTGCACCCAGTCTAAAAATCGCCAATCGGTAATAAATATCAAGCATCCATCCGTATTGACACCAGATGGAACACACTGACACCAGATGGAATACGCTGACACCAGATGGAACACACTGACATCCAGATGGAACACACTGACTCCAGATGGAACACCTACTGTCGTTAGCCACCCAGGTGACATGTGGGCATACTGATGTGTGGGATCTTTGTTAAAACCTTTTACGCAATCTGAACCACGTTAATTTTTTCCCTTTCCTTTCAGTTATAAAATATTCATTAGCCATTTCCTTCTCATTTTCCATCCACAACTCCCCCCTACATTTTCTTTTCAGCCAATAAGGTTTATAAACGGCATACGTTAAATATCCGGTCTGAGAACATGCGTTATAATAGGGTGAAATAGTAATGAAACAGGAGGGGGAATAGGACAGGAGGGGGGGAATAGGACAGGAGGGGGGAATAGGACAGGAGGGGGGAATAGGACAGGAGGGGGGGAATAGGACAGGAGGGGGGAATAGGACAGGAGGGGGGGAATAGGACAGGGGAACAGGAGGGGGGAATAGGACAGGAGGGGGGGAATAGGACAGGAGGGGGGAATAGGACAGGAGGGGGGATAGGACAGGTGGGGGGATAGGACATTATATTTAGAGTGAGAGAGGAGGGAGAGAGGGTATATATACGTGTTAGATGTGTGGTATAGTTAGAATTGCGGCCACGTTCAGTGACACGGTAACGCCGAAAAACATGACTAGTGAGTGATATCGATGAAAAAATGTAAAGAATATGAAAAAGAAATATTTCAAAGAATACAAAAATTGCAAGATGAATGGGAGGAAGAAACCGATACAGTGGGTGAAGATAATAATCTTCTTCAATATAATCTTTTAAAATATATGCAAAAAGATATTCAATATTTACAAGAAATTTTAAAAGAAAAAAATCAACAATATAATATATTATTACAAACAATTTCGTCAAATTTACATAATGTAAAAGAAGAAGGTATAAATTCTATTATCCATGAAATATATTACTTTATTAAAGAAGAAAAAGAAACTATTTGTAATATAAAACATATTATTGAATCATTAAATTTATTGAAATAAACATTTTAAGCTAATAATGTTCAAAAATCACAAGAAACTATTTGTAATATACTATTAAATCATTAAATTCATTAAGCTAATAATGTTCAAAAATCACTTATTTATTCAATCTTTCGTCTTTTCCTTCCTCTCTAATTTTTCCCGTTCTGTATTCTTTCCCTTTCCTCTCATTAACTTCTTGCTTCTTTTCTCCTAAACCTCGCCAAATGACACAGCAATGAATTGCATTTAAATGGGTCAAATACATTTAAATGGGTCAAATAAACATTCATATGTGGGTTTATGAAGTTTCAAGAAATGTATTCCACAATGACTGATCCTTCTCAACCATAGACGAGTAATTTACGAAATGTTTTATCCTGAAGAATTTTTTTGATACATCACAATGGCAAGGTCAAAATCTCATTGGTATTGACCAAATAAAGAAACATGCGAACAATTAAATAAATATATATTTATTCGCCAACCTAGATCCTTCTCAACCATAGACGAGTAATTTACGAAATGTTTTATCCTGAAGAAAATTTTTTGATACATCACAATGGCAAGGTCAAAATCTCATTGGTATTGACCAAATAAAGAAACATGCGAACAATTAAATAAATATATTTATTTGCCAATCTAGAACCAGACTAGAGGACCCATAATGGGACACCTCCCCCTTGTATAAAAAAAATTAAATATATTTGTTATACTCGGCATTCCCCCTTTCCAGCTCATTTTTTCATTATTGCTTCAGTATTGTTTAAAAATATATTTGTTATACTCGGCATTTCCCCCTTTCCAGCTCATTTTGTCATTATTGTTTCAGTATTGTTTAAAAATATATTTGTTATACTCGGCATTTCCCCGTTTCCATCTCATTTTGTCATCCAGAATTGATTCAACAATGAAAAATAGTTAATTAGCGATTTTGGTGTGGCATCTGAGACATGCCCTACGAGTTGTAGGACATGTCAAATTAGCCATAGTGCAAAGGGCTAATGATGCTACAGATTAGCACATACTTGTCCAGAATTGATTCAATAATGAAAAATAATTAATTAGCGATTTTGGTGTGGCATCTGAGACATGCTCTACGAGTTAGTTAATTAGCGATTTTGGTGTGGCATCTGAGACTTGCCCTACGAGTTAGTTAATTAGCGATTTTGGTGTGGCATCTGAGATATGCCCTACGAGTTAGTTAATTAGCGATTTTGGTGCGGCATCTGAGACATGCCCTACGAGTTGTAGGACATGTCAAATTACATGCTGCTATGAGCTAATAGCCATGCCTCATAGTGCAAAGGGCTAATGATGCTACAGATTAGCACATACTTTTCTGTATTTTGTAGGAAGAGCTCTCAAGATAACTCAAATCCCATCTTCGCGATGGAATATGTTACGGCATGCCGGTAGAAGTCGCATGATCGTAAGCACTGCTTCATACGGTCGCGATCGTGCAAAATCTAGCGGAAAGACTGTGAATGATACGAAATGCCGTGACATATTCCATCGCGAAGATGGAATTTGAGTTATCTTGAGAGCTCTTCCTACAAAATCGCAGTATAGTCCTACAGTCAGAGATGCCACGAGAACTTGTAGCAATATGCCACGAGAGCTTGTAGCAATATGCAATGCCACACCCAAAAACCTTTCTTGATATGTAAAATAAAGTTTTCATTGTTGAATAGATTGTAGCTCCTATTGTATTTTTAAACACAGTTGACGCAATAGTGGGTGTCAAGCTGTACATCCTTTTTCCATTGTCATCCTAGACTTGCCCTACGAGTGCAAAGGGTTCAATTTACAGAAAAGTTGAGAAAACCGTCCTTTTTTTTATATATTCCTTTTATGTTCAATTGAACGCAATTTGAACGAATTATTATGTTTTTTTCTCGCCCAAGGGGAGAATTTAACAAATGTGTTCAAATTGCGTTCAATATCTTCATTCAGAACAAACTATAGGATATGCGGGTAGGTGAATATTTCTGATGAATAGGTAACCATTACTGATTAAATAATAAAAAAAAGATCAGCATTTATAAATAATTTATTTATAAACAATTGTGGTTGGTATTATGATTAAATACAAATTATACATTTTCATTTTGTAATGATTAAAGTAAATAGCATTTTGTTACACTTTATATAAATTATGCTTGGTATTATGATTAAATACAAATTATACATTTTCATTTTGTAATGATTAAAGTAAATAGCATTTTGTTACACTTTATATAAATTATGCTTGGTATTATGATTAAATACAAATTATACATTTTCATTGTGTAATAGCATTTATTTACATTTTTTTATATTCTTTTCTCAAAATATTAATACTATCACATATCATTTTTAAAGCTTCATCTTCATCATCTTCATAACACATTCCGCGAACAATGCTAGTTATAATTCTGACATCATCTTCTTCATTTATGTCCTCACTTTCTGGTATTCTTGGTCTTAATTTTGTTGAAATTATTTCTAACATATCCATACATATTTCTTTCTTCTGTTTCGACATTTCTTGAAAATACTTAATGTTCTTTTCTACTTCTTCTAAAACCAAAATCTCTTGTTCAGTTAACTCCATATTTTTCTCCTCTTCCTCTTCTTCTTCTTCTTCTTCTTCTTCTTCTTCTTCATCTTCGTCCCTTTCATCCATTTTTTGTAACGTTTCTTCCTTTTTATTTTCTTCCTCTTTATTGTCTAACGATTCTTTTTCAAATTCCATTTCTTCTTCATTTTCCGACGTAATCATTTCTGAAGACATCTTTGTTTGTCGGTTGTAGCCGTTCGTTTGTTATTGTAGTCGCTCGTCTACAGAGTATAGAGCATGTGTGCAGCATTTGTGCCAACATATCGGTATATAAACCCTTTCCCCCTTCTACCTCTCCCATTATATGCTACTTATCTCTCCCACGAAAAAAAGAGGGAGGGGGAAGGGAGAAGGGTGGGAAGAGACGAATGGGGAGCGGTAGGGGAAAGAGTGGGGGGGGAAAGGGTGGGGAGGGGGAAGAATGGGGAAAAGGGTCGAGAGTGGGAAGGGAGAAGAGTGGGGGAAAAAGGGTGGGGATTGGGAAGGGAGAAGAGTAGAGGGAAAAGGATGGGGATTGGGAAGGGAGAAGAGTGGGGAAAAAGGGTTTATATACCGATGTGTTGGGTAGTCGTTCATCAGTACGCGTTCAATGCTCTGTGGAACAGGCCATTGTAAATCAGCAGTTCTAATCGACAGTATGAGCGGCCACAACAACGAGCGACAAGTAACATTGTCAAAATTTCCGGGATTAATTCAGGAATTGTCGAAATCTCCGGGATTAACTCAGAAATGTAGTACAATAGAGCTGAAATGTAATACAACAGAGCTTATTGCTGCAATATTAAAGTCGATGGAACAATCTACAGGAAATGAGAAAAAGTCGATGGAACAATCTACAGGAAATGAGAAGAAAGACATCGGAGAATACAATGGAGGTGATGTAAAACCATTTATAGGAGGTGAGAAGAGAGACAACGAAGAAGACGATGTAAAACCATCTATAGGAGGTGAGAAGAGAGACAACGAAGAAGACGATGTAAAACCATCTATAGGAGGTGAGGGAAAGCACCAGAACGGAGACGGAAAGGACCAGAACGAAGACAAAGATTTCAATGATTTCAATGAGAACGGAGACGGAAAGGGAAAGCACCAGAACGGAGACGGAAAGGACCAGAACGACGACAAAGATTTCAATGATTTCAATGAGAAAGGAGACGGAAAGCACCAGAACGGAGGCGGAAAGGACCAGAACGACGACGATTTCAGTGATTCCAGTGATTCCAGTGACTCTAGTGATGATTCTAGTGATTTTAGTGATTCTGACGATTCAGAAGATGAACAGCCGAAAAAAATTAAGATAACGAAGAGAGAAAAAAAGCTTTTAGAAGAAATAAGAGAAGATATAACAGGCTTAAAAGACGATGTACAAAAATTAAAACAAATCTCGAGAAATAATAAATTAAAGTATAATGCAGTGTACCAAAATATTTCTCAGGCACTGTCTGGTCAAAAAATAAAAAGAATTAAAATAGAAAATGTGAAGAATTCAATTGTTAATGATATTCTGAAGGAAAATGATGTAGATGCTGCTGTGGACGAAATGGAAGTTGACATTTGTTTACTGGAAGAAAATTTTGAAAATTTTAAACGTAAGTTCAATAGGAATAAATATATTATATTGAGGAAAAAAAAATAGCGAAGTATGTGTCACAAATGTATTATGCGCTGTAATTGCAAATATGTATGCGCTGTAATTGCAAATATGTGTGTCATTTTGTATCTTATTCTATGATTTGTTTCATTAATATTAATACATGTAAACTGGCTACAAGTATATTAATAAATTAGTCATCAATGTCAATTTTGTTTTTATTCACTGACCAACTCAATATTATCCATTATTATGCCTATAAGTCCTATAAAAATCATATTATATAGGATATTGAAATGAAAGAATATGTTTGAAGGATGGGAGTCTCAGTAATTAACAATTATAGGATGGGAGTCTCAGTAATTAACAATTGGAGTATTATTGTCAGTAATTAACAATTAAAAGGAGTATTAAGTATCATGTCAGTAATTAGAGTAATTAACAATTGAAGGATGGAGTATAACACGTTTGTCTGTGTGTCTGTACGTTTGTCTGTTTGTCCGTCCGTCTGTCCGTCTATCTGCCCGTCTGTACGTTTGTCTGTCTGCCCGTCTGTACGTTTGTCTGTCTACCCTGTCGGCCCGTCTGTACGTTTGTCTGTCTGTCCGTCTGCCCGTCTGTACGTTTGTCTGTCCGTCTGTCCGTCCGTCTGTACGTTTGTCTGTCCGTCTGCCCGTCCGTCTGTACGTTTGTCTGTCTGTCTGTCTGTCTGCCTGTCCGTCTGTACGTTTGTCTGTCTGTCCGTCTGCCCGTCCGTCTGCGTCTTACTGTTGTGTCTGTCCGTCTGAGTGTCTGCCTGTACGTCTGTACGTTTGTCTGTCTGTCTGTCTGTCTGTCTTCCGTCGTGTCTGCCCGTGTGTCTGCCCGTCTGTCTGCCCGTCTGTACGTTTGTCTGTACGTTTGCCTGTCTGTCCGTCTGCCCGTCCGTTTGTACGTTTGTCTGTACGTTTTGCCTGTCTGTCCGTCTGCCCGTCCGTCTGCCTGTCCGTCTGTACGTTTGTCTGTCTGTCCGTCTGCCCGTCCGTCTGCGTCTTACTGTTGTGTCTGTCCGTCTGAGTGTCTGCCTGTACGTCTGTACGTTTGTCTGTCTGTCTGTCTGTCTTCCGTCGTGTCTGCCCGTCTGTCTGCCCGTCTGTCTGCCCGTCTGTCTGCCCGTCTGTACGTTTGTCTGTACGTTTGCCTGTCTGTCCGTCTGCCCGTCCGTTTGTACGTTTGTCTGTCTGTCCGTCTGCCCGTCCGTCTGCACAGTTGTCTGTCTTCCGTCATGTCTGCCCGTCTGTCTGCCCGTCTGTACGTTTGCCTGTCTGTCCGTCTGCCCGTCCGTCTGTACGTTTGTCTGTCCGTCTGTACGTTTGTCTGTCTGTCCGTCTGCCCGTCCGTCTGCGTCTTACTGTTGTGTCTGTCTGTCCGTCTGCCCGTCCGTCTGCGTCTTACTGTTGTGTCTGCCTGTACGTCTGTACGTTTGTCTGTCTGTCCGTCTGCCCGTCCGTCTGCGTCTTACTATTGTGTCTGTCTGTCCGTCTGAGTGTCTGCCTGTACGTCTGTACGTTTGTCTGTCTGTCTGATTGTCTGTCTGCCTGTCCGTCTGTACGTTTGTCTGTCTGTCCGTCTGCCCGTCCGTCTGCGTCTTACTGTTGTGTCTGTCCGTCTGAGTGTCTGCCTGTACGTCTGTACGTTTGTCTGTCTGTCTGTCTGTCTGTCCGTCTGTGTGTCTGTCTTTCTATCTCTCTGTATGTCTGTCTTTCCGTCGTGTCTGTCTGTTCGTCTGTCCGTTTGTGTGTCTGCCTGTACGTTTGTTCATCCGTCTGTACGTCTGTCTCTCTGTCTCTGTCTGTCTGTGTCTGTGTCTTTGTCTGTCATCATTATCTGTTCGTCTGTCTGTCCATTTGTCGTTAATTTTGCGGGTTATTTGTATATTGCATCTTATTCTGCGTAACTTCTTACTTAATAAGCCAATGTTATTGCACTGATGCCCTTATATATCGCTTGTTGACGGGTGACAAGAAGTGGCGCGGTAATTTACACGTTCGATGCTCCAGTCTACGCTATCCAGTAGAGATACCTTGAGACGCGAAAGGGAGATTGGGCTGTATCTAGTTTGGAAAGAAAGGAAACCTTACAAGGCGGTGACGGGAAAAACAAATGTAAAAAAACGGTAGAATTGAAAGAATAATTTTTTTATTGAAATCAAATGAATAAAAAAAATTAAATTCATACATAAAAAAATCGATGCAGAAAAATTAATTCAGAAAAATTAATTCATGTTTGTGTGTTAAAAAATTTAGCGATTTCGTTTCTGATTTTCTTATCCACGTATCCTTTCGTGGCACCGTCTTCATTTTTGATGGGCGGCGCCATATTGACGAGGCGTTTTTTCAGCACGTTGACGTTTCCCATTTTGCTATATCGGAGTGTTGGAATTTTTTCTAGTTTTCTCTTGATGCATTTGATGTTGAGGTCGACGTACGCTTTGTTGGCGACATCATTGTTTTCTCGAGGAGAAGACGTATTAGAAATGCGATTATAGTTGGCGTTAAAGGGATCGTTGGTGTTACATTGGTGGAGACATCTGGATTGAGTGTAGGTCACGTGTTGTAATGAAGTTTTGAATTCATAGACCTCTTTATGCAATGCTATATCGGCATCTTGTGCTGCTATTCGACGAGCGTCCTCGAGTCGTTCGTTCACATATTTTTTGGTGGCAACGCATGCAGGTATATTACAAGGTTCTATTTCCTCCTCTTCATCATGCGAATGCTCTTCGTCATCGTATTCATCATCGTCCTGTTGTTGATCCTCCTCCTCATTCTCTACTGAGTTGTAAAGAACCATTATGTTTCCTTGGCTGTCGCACATGACGAACCGATGACCGCAACATTTTATTTCGTTGTTTTATATAAACGGTCGCCGTGGGAAATGGCGGTGGTGAATGAGATAAGCCTATCACTTATCAGTAGTGACGTCACATCCCGCTCCCCGTTATAACTTTTTATGAAATTATCTGTATACTATATTTCCATGATCTGGTGTACTTCTATAAAGATGCGCGTAAGTTTACATTGCGTTTCCAATGGTCTGGTTGTGGTGTTGTGCTGAGAACACTCAATAAGATTGTTGCACTTGGCCACAGTTTCCTACTGAAATCTGGAAGCCTGGCTGCTTCCTAGTTGTATGTTTTTGTCACGGAGTACAAAGCTTTTGCGCTCGACGGGGGTGCTTTTTGTCTGGTGTGTGTTACTACATTTTCCGATTTCCTCATCCCTCAATTCATCCACTTCTCACTCACACAAAAATCATTTCGCAAGCATAGCGTAAGAACAATACAAGTATAATCAATAACCGATCACCAACTTTCTTTCTCACCTGTATTATTATTTGAAAATATTACACATCGTAGGACCCAATGATTCGACATTGTTAATAGAGATTGTACCTGATAATTTTATCTTAATTCATCTCTCAGATGCCTTCCGAGTTAAACAAGAAATTGATAGCTATATATTTTAAATTAGAACTTGTGTGTGCGTATGATTTCAATAGTTGACCTGAAAACACACACACCCTTCTATAAAGCATAAATATGGTGAATGTTCGGTAGAAGAATTCTCATGTCCATCTGGCGGTCTATGTCTTTGGTGGACAATCAGAGAACAAAGTTTAATTTTTTAGACTTATTTGTTTCTTTTTATTAACTGGAGGAAATTCACAAGGATTTCCTTCTTCTGATGCGAAATTACACAATGTGTGTTCACGATTCCTAATTGAAGAAAATTCTCCGCATAATTTACAGAGATACATTAATGGGCATTTTGGACGGGGTTCATTTAAATAATAACTAATTTGATTTTTCTGCCGAATCAATACACGTGCTCTATAATCGACACACTTGGTATTTGTACAATAACCTTCTAAAAATCCAACTTTTGATAATGTATTCACAGACATTTTGCATTTTAAACACTCCATAACGTTCGCTATACACTATCAAAACGTTGCGCAGCGTTATATATACTGGTGTGTACCTGTATTTATAAGTAGTAATTCAGCTTTTGAATTCAAGGCGCAGCTTTATATATATATTGGTGTGTACACGTATTTATAAGTAGTAATTCTGCTCTTGAATTCATCTCATACAATCAATTGTAACAGAACATTATTTGTTACAATGTTGGGAAATGTTGTAATATACGGAACTGATGTATTAACATCTAATGTTACAAGTGTAAATAGAAATTTAGAAAAAGAACAATTATCTGAATTTTTATTTTTTAAAAATTTTAAGAATATAGTTAGAAATGGGGTTGAAAATAATAGTATAAAATTATCGAGTGAAAATTTATTTGTTGTAAATGATCCACAAATAATTTCAACAAAAAATATTCAGAAATATTTTATAAGGAATTTTAAAAAGCGTCCTGCGACCGTAGGTGATCTCATTGGATTAATTATTGAGGCATTAATAGATTTGAATAAAAATTATATACAATTTTGTACAGTTTGTAATAATGTAATTTATTATAATTTCAATTATTGCCCAACTTGTGGAATTGCCATTCGACTCTAGTTACACAGTTCAATTAAAATCCACAGTATATATGGAAGTAATGAAGAGGAAATAACAGCAAGGATAATGACGCAGGTGATGAAATCAAAGAACAAAAAAAAAACAAAAATCTTTATTTAAACCAAAACAGAATTATTCTTTGTACTCGGTTTGGAAGAGCACATTGTAAGCACTACAGGTTAGATGGCATTTCCTAGATGACAAAATAAATGCGATTAATACAGATAAAAAAATGTGGGTTACGCCAATATTGCGCTGATACCCTCATTTATTTTACATATTTTATTTTCTTATTTTATAAATTTTCTTCTATTTAATTCCAATTTTTTGTGAAAATGTAATTATTGGAAAAATCCGTGTGTCTAAAGCATCATTGACATGGCATTTTATGATCTAACCTTATTTTTTTGGGGGGGGGAAATTTTGCGAACACCGACGTGTAACACATCGACGAAGATGCCTAAATTGTATTTTGGTCGTAAATTTCGCCAACAATGGACGAAGTATGATGTGAAGTGAGCAGTTTTTATAAATTTAATTTCTTACAATGTAAATATATTTTATATTAAATTTGATTTTACATATTCTTACGTTTTATACTATACGATCTTTAATTCTCAGTCTCTTAGTCTGCGTGCACGTTAGCAGCAACTTCACGAGCTCCAAACAGGGCCCGGAGTGGGCCGGTGCGGTTTCAGGGCCGGTCAGGGACCAGCGCTGGGCGCTGAAGCGGAAACAGAGCGTACTGGGCGGACAACAGCATCCATACTCTACAATTTTAACAAATCGTCCAATTAGCATACGGACGTGAATAGATATTTTTTTTTATTTCTGGATTTGGCTTGCACATTAATAGTGGTTGTGTGAAATCTTTTGTCTCTCACGTCGTCAAAATTTATCTCCAATTATGGTTTTTTGAAATGTGGCACATTTTCTGAAATGTTCGAACGAAATTTTCTCAAACACTATAGAAAATTTTTCGTCGAAATTCTCAACAATGACAAAAACTTCAGTTCTCTCCTATATTCCAGAAGCTTGAGTTCGACCACGATAATGCGTCAATCGTAACATTTTCTAAATATGAACACGATAAAGATTTATCACTGGAATATGGATTAAATATTAAATATGTGTATTGCTGTTTGTGTAAAAAAGTCAAATAAGTTCATAAGTATTTGGCAATTATACGTAAAATGTAACAATGAATGATAAAAAATTATAATTTGCATTTATTATGTTTTTTAACATGCTATTGCTTTTGTAAATTTCAATAATAAAATACCAACACCTTCAAACATTTTCTGTAAAAACTAGCTCAAAATTTCGCATTTAAAAATTGTTCAATTTTGCCTACGAGAGGATGTTCTGTACCTATCCTTCTCAGTGCGTTGCTTTTTCTCACTTCCACTTACCCATTAGGCAAACCGTCATTCCAAACCCACGACATTCTAACACGGTGCATTTTGTAATGGGGGGGGGAGGAATAATTCATCCTTTTCTACACGCACATAAAACCCCGGATAAAGGTTTCTTAAGATCACTTGATCAACATCGGTGGCATTAGTACACAACACATCTTTCTCATTTGTTTCAAAAATGAAAGATATACCAAAGGGTCAAATACAGATTATATTTGGTCCTATGTTTTCAGGAAAGACTACAGAATTAATTCGTCGTTTACGGCGTTACGAAATTGCAAATTATAAATGTTTAATTGTGAAGTATATAAATGATGTTAGATATGATTTAAAATCCATATCTACCCATGATAATCAAACACTTTCAGCATTTAATGTAAAAACATTAACAGAAGTAAATAGATTTGATAAATATGATGTAATTGGGATTGACGAAGGACAGTTTTTCACTGACATAGTACCATGTTCAGAAAAATTAGCTAATGAAGGAAAAATAGTAATTATTGCCGCCCTTGATGGAACTTACCAAAGACTACCCTTTGGTAATATTTTAAATTTGGTTCCGCTAGCTGAAAATGTAATAAAATTAAATGCAGTATGTATGAAATGTTTCAAAGATGCCTCATTCACAATGCGAACAACAAATGAATGTGAGTTGGAAGTAATTGGTGGAGCAGATAAATATTTATCAGTTTGTAGGGAATGTTATAATCATTTTAAACTTTAGGCTCCTCAATATCAGGAACCCAGGACGCCGACCGACCCCGACAAATTCCTGTCGACGCGTCTCGACGAGACAAACTCGAAAGTTCATGACTTTTGAAGCTCTATGACGCGTCGTTTTGTCGTCGAAAAATGCGCAATATACGTAATTTAAGAAACGCCCAAACTCGAGAACGGCAAATCAGAGAGAGGCACGGTCTGCGGCGTTCGATGCGTTTCCAAAAATGGGATTTTTCGAGCGGGTCGTCTGTTCCGCGCGAGAGGCGGGGGCGGGGATAGGAAACGTTTCGCGTCCTGGGCTCGAACCGGGGACCCTAAAAACTTTTTCAAATGTGGCGTCGGATAGCTGGCGACGATAAGAAGAAAAAAGGTCAGGAGCACCGTGTCGCTAGGACGCGTCGTTTGGCCGCAAAAAAATTATATCCGTGTGAAAACATCGCGAGCTCTATTACAAAGGGGCCGGGAACTTGGAAAATTTTCGCTTGTGGAATGTAAATTTTAGGAATTAATTCCGGGAGAACGGGAATATATAGCGCTTCGCGGTTTTCAGGGTCGTATTCTACGCGCAAAGGCGCGTTACCGTGATTTTTCGCGACACCGGTCGTCTAAAAACACGTAAAGTGCCGGTTTCGGGGATCGAACCGGGGGTCTCCCGCGATACCGCGGATTTTTCTACAGACTCGTCTCGTTGTCGCGAGTACGAATGGTAATGGGACGCGAAGTCGCCCGACGCGTCGTTTGGCCGCAAAAAAATAAAAACAGTGTAAAAAAGTTCGCCTGCTCTATTAGAAAGGGGCTGGAAACTTGTAAAATTTTCGCTCGCGGAATGTAAACTTTAGGAATAAATTCCGGGAGAACGGGAAGACATAGCGCTTTGCGGTTTGCGGCGCTGTATTTAGCGCAAAGAGGCGTGTTATCATGATTTTTGTCGACGCTGGTCGTCTGGAAACACGCAAAGTGCCGGGTTCGGGCATCGAACCGGGGTCTCCCGCGAGCACGCGGATTCTTCTACAGACTCGTCTCGTTTCTACGAGTAGGAAAGGTCATGGGACGCGAAGTCGTCCGACGCGTCGTTTGACCGGAAAAAAAATTAAAACAGTGTCAAAACTTCGCCTGCTGTTACGCGCAAGTTTGAGCGTGGCGGGGATGTACGTAATTTAAGAAACGCCCAAACTCGAGAACGGCGAATCCGAGAGAGTCGCGGTTTGCGGCGATCGACGCGTCTTCGAAAGGGGGTTTTTTCGAGCGGGTTGTCTGTTCCGCGCGAGCGGCGGGGGCGGGGATAGGAAACATTTCGCGTCCTGGGCTCGAACCGGGGACCCTAAAAAATTTTTCAAAGGTGCCGTCGGATAGCCGGCGACGAGAAGAAGAAAAAAGGTCATGAGCGCCGTGTCGCTAGGACGCGCCGTTTCCGAGCTAGGGGGCGCGGCGCGGCTTGACGTCGCGAATCCCCGCCTCGGTGGCGGGGAATCTTGACTTTCGTGATGTTAGAAGGCGGATATCTCGAGAACGAAAAGTCGGATCGAGACGCGGTTTGCGGCGATCGACGCGTCTCCGAAAGGCGGAATTTTTCGTGTGGTCTTCCGTTCCGCGCGAGCGGCGGGGGCGGGGATAGGAAACATTTCGCGTCCTGGGCTCGAACCGGGGACCCTAAAAAATTTTTCAAAGGTGGTGTCGGATAGCCGGCGACGAGAAGAAGAAAAAAGGTCATGAGCGCCGTGTCGCTAGGACGCGCCGTTTCCGAGCTAGGGGGCGCGGCGCGGCTTGACGTCGCGAATCCCCGCCTCGGTGGCGGGGAATCTTGACTTTCGTGATGTTAGAAGGCGGATATCTCGAGAACGAAAAGTCGGATCGAGACGCGGTTTGCGGCGTCGGACGCGTCTCCGAAAGGCGGAATTTTTCGTGTGGTCTTCCGTTCCGCGCGAGCGGCGGGGGCGGGGATAGGAAACGTTTCGCGTCCTGGGCTCGAACCGGGGACCCTAAAAAAATTTTTCAAAGGTGCCGTCGGATAGCCGGCGACGAGAAGAAGAAAAAAGGTCATGAGCGCCGTGTCGCTAGGACGCGCCGTTTCCGAGCTAGGGGGCGCGGCGCGGCTTGACGTCGCGAATCCCCGCCTCGGTGGCGGGGAATCTTGACTTTCGTGATGTTAGAAGGCGGATATCTCGAGAACGAAAAGTCGGATCGAGACGCGGTTTGCGGCGTCGGACGCGTCTTCTCGAGCGCTATCGGGGGTATTTTTCTCCGGCGTCGCCGTCGGCGGGGAAAGCGTCCCCGCCCCCGAAACGGGGAAAAAAACGCGCTTTTTCCCCGATGGCGGCCGAACGGAGGCGGGGAAAAATAGCCCGAACGGCGCCTCGGATAGAAGTCGTCGCGTCGGAGAGAAAAAGGTCATGAGCGCCGTGCCGCTAGCGCCGTTTGTTTCCGAGAAATCGCGGGGGCAAAGTCGCTACGCGGGGTCGCAAGCGGAAAACGGGCGGGGAGCGAAAGCGCGAACGGCGATATCTCGAGAACGGAGAGACCGATCGCGACGCGGTTTGCGGCGAACGGCTCGATGTTTTTTTCCGCGATTTCGCGTCCCGGCGCCGAAAGCGTCGCTCGAAAAAAGCGAAAGCGCGTGTCGCGGGGGTCGAACCCGGGACTCGAAAAATTTCGCGGCGCCCGGAAACGGATAGAGCGCGTTCCGAGACGTAGGAAAGGTCCTTTGCGGTTCGGCGCTCCGACGCTCCGTTCGGGCGCTACGAATTTTGCAAGATAATTTGTTTATAAGCGGTTTTCTCCGCGACCCGTGGGCGTAGAGGACCCGGACCGGCGGCGTCGGACAGGAAACGCGATTCCGCGACGGAAAGGTCATGCGGGTCGAGACCGTCGGACGCTTCGTTTCCGCGCTGCGGGGTCGCTCGGGGAATTTGTTTATAAACAAATTAAAACTGAACACGCCGTTCGAAGCGTCGTCACGCATCCTACGTGTGCGTCCATCGAGCAAGGTCGATCGATGTGAGGTTTTGAATTAGTTTGAGGTATAAAGAAGCAAATATTAATGATTGGGAAATTACTATCTGATAAATTTTACTAAAAAAATCTATAATATGACCAATACAGAGCTAATTTTTTTTTATTTATCGATTTTAAATTATTTCGCCAAGCATTCGTTCTTCAAAAAACTTCTAAAACAAAAAATTACGCCTATTGAGATTACGCAAGTAAAAATGTTACTCATTTCGTCTGTAAATTTACAAAAACAAAAATTGCGCACTGAACAAAGATTTCACACAATCACTGAAGCCGTTTTTTGAGAAAATCAATTTTTTTAAAAAAAAAATTGCACATATTGCATGCAATATAGCGCGAAAACTACTAAAATTAAAAAAAAATTACATTACCTTCAAGAGAGAACTCTATGATAAAAAAATGTCTTCGCGTGTATAACCCACGGTATACAAACTTACAAATAAGGTCTGACAGGAGCGTCAAGGGTTATATAGTCTCGAGTCACGTGACAGCCGTGCCAACAGAGTGCGCAATAGAGTGGGGCAATCATTCGCCACATGCATTGGCCTTGGGTCTTCCGTGAATAACCAAGCCGGCGCTTTTCGATTCACCGCAGACATGCGGGTATACGTGATTATCATACACATGTAGCATTTGGACAAGGTCACCCGGATATCCAGATCCGCAAGGCTGGCGCCATCAGTTCACCGCAGACATGCGGGAAAACGGACAAGGTCACCCGGATATCCGGATCCGCAAGGCTGGCGCCATCAGTTCACCGCAGACATGCGGGAAAACGTGCATATCAATACGCGCGTTGCATATGAAATAGATTGCATCACGAGCCGCCAGGCTGGCGTCCTTGGTATACCGCAGACATCCGGTATTGAGTAATGTGACAATGATTTGGTTTTGAAAAACTACAGTTCTCATTTCTCTTCTGAATGATTTATTAAATATTGTAAAAAGTTATATATAAAATTTAATTTTGGAATAAACACTCCATTACATAAAATATTTTTTAGATATAAGTCAATTTTTTCTTTTTCGATTTTCTTAAAGTCTCCATCAAAAATATTTGCAATTATTTCATATAGAATATAGGCCAAGGATATCATAATTTTATCTTCTTTTTCACATAACTGTGCTTGAATTCTTGCTGTATACATATCTCTAAGCGTGGAAAATAGGCTTTCAAACATAAAGCATTGCTGTGTACAAGATTCTGTATCGACTAAATCCACAAGACGCAATACAAATTGTTTATTTTGTAATGTTTCAACAAATGGATATCTGTTTTCCTCAATTAATTTTTCCACTAGAAATTTATATTTCTCTTTTTGTTGAGAATTTTCTATTTGTTTTAATTTATGTTTATTTTTAATTATAATAGTTTTAAATAAAATATGTTGTTTTTGTCGGTAGAAAAAAAATAAGTTTTCTGTAAAATTTCGCTGTTTATATAAAATTTTCTTTTGAAGCGCTGCGTTTGCAGTTTCCAAATAACAAATTTTCAAATTTTTCTATTTTCCCATTGCCATCTAGCAAATCTTTCCATGATTTGGATTCCCAAGGTGTTAAAAAATTTGATTTCGAATGAAAAATGAATACAAAAATTCTATTAATTATGAAATCCAGTGTTGTAAATTCTTCTGAAATTAATTCTCCGCGTTCTAAAATGTTATACAAGATTGATAAAGTCACCATATGGTCAATTAGTGAAACTATATGTGGATTGTTTTGAGGATTACATAATTTCTCATCCAAATACTTAATTACATCAACAACATTATTTTTTGGCATTAATTCAACAGATTGTGTTACATTAGTTAACAAATATCGAATATAAAAAATATTAATTAAGACATTTTTATTACTTTCAATATGAGAAATTATATTATTGAAAATTTGTTTGACCGATCCTCCTTCACTTGTACTTTCAATTTGTTTAGTGTAAAAATCTTTTAGTGTTTTTAATCCTAAATTTAAACAATACTCGATAGCAATTTTAATTTTTTATGAGATTCGTTTTCACTAAAATATAATATTTTAATCACATTATAAATATTTTTTGAAATTGTAAATGAAGGCGGGAAGAAAAAGGAAATGTTTTTATCAGTAATAAGAGTAACATTTAATTTATTTATAAAATATAATGATAATTCTACCTGCTGCATTTTGATTACAGACAGACCTATAACCGACCCCCAATACACGAGTGTGTGTCTTATATAAAAAAAGTTCACTCAATCAAGACTCGATAAGATGGAATAAAAAATATCGCTCATCAAAAAAAACCTAGTGGTGTTACAGAATGGCATAGATTTTTCTACGTTGACACTCACTATATTTAACACTTTGACTGCCAGGGGATATTTCGTGAACTTTTGATTCTGGCCCAAACCACTCTCCAATTATGTGTCCAGGCACTGGGCGTAGGTGCTCAAAAAATTATTTTCGGCGACTCAGGGGAGCCAACCAATAGCAAATGACATTTTTTTTACACTTGACTCCTTTCTACACTCACGCCCTTGATTTCAATGGAGCTGTGATTGTATGTGATTCTCAAGCAAAAATCCACAGCTCTGGACGTGATCGCGTATGATGCACGCGGCCAGTCAATAAAACCTACAGTGCATCACATGTGATGCACATGGCAGTCAATGTGTTAAATGCAATTAGAAGATTACTGTTGCGCTCGAATATCAAGTGCACATATATTCAAACAGCAGGAAAATAGGAAAATAGGAATCACAAATTCACCAAAAAAAACTTTAATTTCCATATGTAGTTTACAAATGCTCTTGGTATTTCAATAAAGTATTTTTCATACTTTCAGAATAATAAGACATTTCATGAGGGAATGCATTGTCTTTCATATATCTAAATATAAATGTATCCTCTATTTTATCAGATGAAGAAATGTTTGGCAACTTTGACATTAATATATGAGCTGCTTTCTTGTTGTTACTATAACCTGTATAATGTAAAGGTGTATATGCATTAATGTCAAGAGCATTTACATTAGCTCCCCTTTCTAATAGTAACTGTATAATATTTCCTACTTTGTCCTTCATGGAAGCTATATGAAGGGGAGATAAGCCACTAATATCTTTAATGTTAACATTTATACCTCTATTAATTAAAAAAATTAATATTTCCATTGTTTTATTGTAGTCGTATTTTTTATTAATAAAGTTGATCGTTGTTTTTAAAAAATTATCGCCATTTTCATTAATAAAATTTATATTTACATAATATTTTTCAAAAATTCGTTTTATTTCTTCTACATCCTGTATTTTAATACAGTGTTCTACTTTTCTTGCGGTTATAGCTTCTTCTGTAGAAGGAAAAATTGTAGCATTTAACTGCTGCAATTTTATTACAATAATATCTCGAATCACTGTTAAGATTTGTTTTTTTACTAAGATTTTCTTGGGTATTAGTACTTTCAAGATTAACAATTACATCGAGGGTAGCATTGTAATGGCTAATTGTATCCAAAATAGATTGTAAAATGTTTATACATGTAATAAAATGTAAACTGTTCGGAAATTCTTTGCATTTTTTTTGATAAAATTTAAAGATATAACTAATATCAACATTTTTAATTGGAAAATCATGGTTTTTTGATTCTTCAACTATATTTATTATAGTATTTGTGGTATCTTGAAATTGTTTTGATGAAATTTCCGACATAGTAGATAAATAAATTTAATGGACAGTTCTGAAAATTTCGACAAAGCGTTATTAGAAAATACACAAACGTAGATAAATAAATTTAATGGACAGTTCTGAAAGAAAAAAAATGAAAATTTCGACAAAGCGTTATTAGAAAATACACAAACCTTTCTAATCGACAGTATCCGTTCTATTACAATTTCAGTAGAATATTTTTTGTTGAAGGTGAATAATGAGGCAATGATAGAGAAGTCGAGACTGAAGAGCTCTGATAATTTCGGTAGGCGTTTTCTACATGACTACTCGAGGACGCAGGAGCAGTTGATTTTAAATTATCCGAACTGTGTGGTACTAGTTTTTTTTGCGGTCTACAACTTGGGTAACGCCTTTCCGCCGGATGTTCATGTGGTGGGGTTCTTGGCCAATTGCGAACGAAGCCTTGGAAAAAAGCTCCTTGTGATGTCGCTTTTTAACGAATGCGTTACATTGCGGAGGAATACTTACAACGGAAATGAACCTTTCCGCTGGAATGTTCATGTGGTGGGGTTCTTGGCCAATTGCGAACGAGGCCTTGGAAAAAGGATCTTTGTGATTGCGGAGGAATACATAAAACGGAAATGGAGACAAGATGGGGGAGTGTGTAACTTGTATTTCGATCACCATTGGATATGTCCCCACTACATTTTCGATAAGAAAAGACGAGCCTCATAATTGGTAAAACCCCTTCCTCTCATGTCACTAAATAATCAAAATTTCATACAACCGTTGTGATTGGACGTACCTCCCGATCCTTGATTTTCAAGCCCCCACTACATTTTCGATAAGAAAAGACGAGCCTCATAATTGGTAAAACCCCTTCCTCTCATGTCACTAAATAATCACAATTTCATACAACCGTTGTGATTGGACGTACCTCCCGATCCTTGATTTTAAAGCCCCCACTACATTTTCGATAAGAAAAGACGAGCCTCATAATTGGTAAAACCCCTTCCTCTCATGTCACTAAATAATCAAAATTTCATACAACCGTTGTGATTGGACGTACCTCCCGATCCTTGATTTTCAAGAACGTAAAGAGTTGTGATTGGGTAACCCCCTCCAACTGCGTTATCAACATTTTTAAGAGTGGGGTT
Source organism: Acheta domesticus (assembly GCA_031308135.1). Taxonomy (NCBI): domain Eukaryota; kingdom Metazoa; phylum Arthropoda; class Insecta; order Orthoptera; family Gryllidae; genus Acheta; species Acheta domesticus. Next base: position 107,667,806 of record JAHLJT010002630.1, on the reverse strand, counting down.
TTCAAACGGGTATAAAAACCCGTGATTTGGACTTCATGAGCACAAGTAAACAGCCTACACACATCTGCGATATGGAGCCTGCACAGATTGTATCCTGTCAACCGTCTACCAGCCAGCACATCGAACCAGAAACATCGAGGAGCCGAGAAGAAGAAAAAGAAGAAAAAAAAACTTCAGAAGGTAATGCTGAAGCCACCGACAGCGACAGCGATAGCGATAGCGAATCGGATAGTTCCTCTTCAAGCGAAAGTGAAACAGATGGAGAAGTTGAATCAGCATCTGAGACTGTTGAAATTCATGAAGAAATTTCAATAAATAACGCTAGGCAAAAACAATCCGAACTTCATGACATTCGTCGTGAGGAGTTTTCAATACATAACTCTAGACATCCCGAAGCAGAACATCGTGATGAGGAAATTTCAGTAAATAATGCTAGGCAAAAACAATCCGAACTTCGTGACATTCGTGAAGAGTTTTCTATACATAACTCTAGACATCCCGAAGCAGAACATGGTGATGAGGAAATGTCAGTAAATAATGCTAGGCAAAAACAATCCGAACTTCGTGACATTCGTGAAGAGTTTTCAATACATAACTCTAGACATCCCGAAGCAGAACATCGTGAAATTCATGAAGAGAATACATTGATTAGACATTCTATTGATGTTAATAAAAGGAAAAGAAAAAATAATTTTCATGATGAAAACGACAGACAGAGAAAGAAGACACGCATAATTTTGCCTAAGACAAATACAATATCGCCTAATCATGACCAATCTCCTATTTCTATAAATTTATTAAAAAATGTAAGACGAAAAGTTACATCTATCGATAAACCTGCGGACTTTAGAGAAAATGAAATATTAGAAATTATTATTACGAAATGTAACGGATGTTTAGATAGACAACTTATTAATAAATTTATCAATAGATTTAGCTTTTCGTATATATATGTGGCAATTTCATTCATAATTAAAAAGTATTATCTTACGAGCAAAGGTAATTTACTTAATTTATTAATTAATGTAATTTCTAAATTTATACAATATCGAGGAACTCAAGAATATAATGAATTAATTCAAAAACTTTATAATATTAGAAACTTTTTGACATCAAATGATGTGCTATGTCTCACTCGATTAATTCATTTGGCATCAAATAATTCTCAGCAGAAGGAAAAAGCAAAAATTGAAATTTATGATATAATAAGGAAATATGAAATAGTTAGAAAATATAATAAAATAGATAAAAATCAAAAGAATGAAGAAATTATATTTGAACATATAATTTCTTCTTGCCAAGATATAATTAATTTACCTTTTAGTGCATCATTTTCACAAACTGATATTTACACACAATTTGTAAAAATTTCAAAAAAATGTAATTCGCATTATAGTTTTAATAATGAAGCCGTTTTAGATCTGTTAAACTTCATGTTATTCCCTCTAAAACTAAATGAAGATTATGATGAATTAAGGCGCCGAAAATTTAAAAGTGAAACGAAAAATACTAAAAATTTAGGTGAAACGAAAAATAAAGATTTGGGTGAAACGAAAAATAAAGATTTGGGTGAAACGAAAAATAAAGATTTGGGTGAAACGAAAATAAAGATTTGGGTGAAACGAAAAATACTAAAGATTTGGGTGAAATGAAAAATAAAGATTTAGATACAGATTTAGATATTTATATATCAGATTTTATTGAAGAAACAAACAAATTATTTACTATAATTTATAACCATTTAAATAATATGTATCCATCAAATCAAAAGGATTTGAAAGAATCTCTAAATTTAGTATTTGGATTGAAAGACAATATTTTATATTATAAATATTTGTTCAAATTAAAAGACCATTTAATAGTTTTAGAAAAAAGAAATTCATTAAAAATGGTAGCAAATGGAGTAAATATTATATTTAATTTAGGGAATGTATTTTATTATGTATTTAAAGACAATATAAGTAATATTGAAAGTGATATTAAATTAGCTTTAGAAGTTACCAATATTGAAGAGATTTATGCGAGAATTAAAGATAATATGATGAGAGCGGTTTTTTCAATGTTGTTGTGGATTGAAAATATGATTGAAGCTGGTATACCGAATAAATTTATTTTTGTTCTGATTTCATATTTTTGTGTAATTTTTGGAATAATTCCAGTAACTTGTGTAGGTAATAATACTACTAAATTTAGAGTAACACCTTTGGATAATCTTGAAACTTTTAAAAATTATATTTATGATATACAAGATCAAAAAGACAAAATCAATCATACTTTGGAAATTCAGTTAAATCAAATTTCAATTTTCGATTATCACAAAATATTAAAAAATAACTACATATTAGCATATGCTTTGATATACAAAAACTCAATTCTTGATTCATCAGAAGAAGAGAATGATGAGAATGATGACTCTGATATTTCCATGCCTATGACTCCATCACATCAAATATCGGAAGATTATCCAATGACACCTCTAAATTCTGATGATACAGAATAATAAGTTCAAATTCTTTCAAATCCTTTAATGAATTATTAATGTGCTTCATTGTTTAGAGTAGATTTGTTATCAGTGTAATTTGTGTTTCATTGTTTATATTTCATTATTTAGTGTACTATTTAACGATTTGTTTATTGATTAGTTATAAATTGTTATAAATTAACATACTTCATGTGTAATATTTGCTGTACTTATTTTGTAACAAATCAGTGTAATATCAATATTTAATGTGCTTTAATTGTTTGTGTGTGCTTTATTTTGTATTGTTAATATTTAATGTGCTTTGTTTTGTAACAGTAGTAATGTACTAATATACCATTAATTTTATACCAAATGTACATTTATACCAAAAATATAAATATACCTTCAATGTACAGTATAATTGTGTAATAACAATTGTATCTTTTATTTACCATTTACCGCAACATCATCTAAAATTCTTCCATTCTTCCCCATTATTCGCCTCAGAAAACCTTCAGTATAATTATGTAATTTTAATAAAAACAGGACGCTCATACCACCACTATTTTAAGCGCCAAAATTTTAAAATTTCACACTAATAAATATTTAAATTTCGCGGTTATAAATATCTTCTAAAAAGACTTATTATTGGATTAAAATTTAAATACGCTTTAGCTGTTTGTCAAAAAAATACTCGCGTACGGGACTAATGTCCTAGCGCTCCCTAAATCACTAATCAATCAATCGAAAATCCTCCCGCCAACACCTTTACCCAAGTCTCAAGGGTTAGCTACAAAAGTAAGAAATACGTTGAAATGCGTTTTATACTTGCGGCATTTCTTTATGATATTCCAACTTGTTCCTTACTTCAAACTTATGAAACCCGAGGCGTTTGGCTACATTTCCTCATATCTTTTATAATCATAAGATTAATCCAAAGAATTCATTATTAAAGATTAATCCGTTATCTAAAATTCGTTCCTAAACTGCACAACTGAGCAATGGTAAATATATTTTTAAATTGCACATGAAGTTTCCTTGTTTATGAAATTATTGCGGCATAAAATAAACATATGTACCAGGGATAAAGAAAAATTAGTGAGCCTATCTGTATACTTCCTGCTTCAGATTTAAAATAACTAAACAAATTTAGCATCTGTTAATCTATTTAATTAGCTGTCATTATTAATTCAATAATTTAGTACAGTTTTCTTAAGGAAGTAGACATTCTCATGTCAAAATAAAGTTTGAAATGTTTATTTCTGGAACAACTGCTTTTCTAAAGGCACAAGCTCTTCATTATAAAGAGTAGAATGTCAAATGTAATTTACAGACCATACGAAATAATGTGAACAAGTTTGCGCAGAGAATCGTCGTGTTGAAATTTTTTATCTTACACTCAAAAGGTATGGAAATTCAATATTTTCTTTACTTTATTTTCGTTATATTCTCCATTTAATGAGGCATTGCCCGTAGTTCTTATTTTGAATATTGAAATGTATTTACTTTGATCGATCTTGAGCCATTCATTTCCTAATGACAACGAGTAATAAAAGTTAAGATTTACTTAAAATGTTTTGAAGTGGACAGTATTTGAGGCAGTGCTCTACTCACTTTTTAGTGTATCCTTGAAGTAATAGTTGGCCTTGCTTGTATAATTTAATAGTTGTGAACTTTTTAGCAGAATAGATGAACATCGGAAGCTTGCAAATAAGCACACACATAGTAGTGTAAAGATATTGAACCCTCATTTCGCTAGATGCGAGAGGAGTGGGGGATTGGTTATTTCGACACAGGACTATTCAATCTGTAGCTGATTTTACGATGCAAAATTATTTCTAATATTCGGGAGCGAACATTTCTAGTAATTAGATTTTGTCAGCAACATTCGTAGCTAACATTTATTCTTAATTGAACTAATGTTAGTAAAGGACTTGAGGTAGGTATTCCGGGACTCAAAAAATGATGCTTTTTTACCACCCAACAGTAACATCGATAGAAACTCAAGAGTGAATACCGGCGAAATCATCAATCAGTGGCATTACCAGTGAAATCATCAATTCATCCAAAACCTTGGAAATATATGTAAAATATTATTCTGTATTCATATAAAATAAATGCGAGTATGCAGTTAGATCCGTGTTCGTTGAATGTAGCACGGCTACAGTTCATCAAAGGGAGGTTAAGTTTCCATAGGGATAAAGAACCGGGTGGTCGTCAAAGGAATTAAAAAAAATTCCAGTGTAAGGTCCAGATTCATTAAATCAATTGATAATCCCCGTCATCTCCATTTCACTTTCCAGTTAATTCAGAAAATAAAAAACTAATGGTGCTAGAACAGCTCTTACATTCTCGCATTATTTGTAACGTTTGCCATTTGAAAATTCAGAGAATCAACAAAAACGGGACCTAAGCTATTTTACAAGCGTACTTCTCATTGACCGAGAAAAAATGAGAAAGAAATGGAAGCGCTTCTGAGAAAATCTTAATTTTTAAAATTGCCTTTACTTGTTGCAAAATTACGCGAGAGCTACATGTATTTTGAAATAAATGTTCGTGACCTCCTTTAAATAATTAATTAAAAAAAACATATTTCATTAAGAAAAAAGCTCGATCTACAATCTTGTAGTTGTCGGAAGACTCCGAAAACTTTTTAAACTCATGCAATTTTCGAAAATCCAAAGAATTCAATCATATTCTGAAATTTTTTCCAACGTATTCCAAATTGGAACTCCGACATTTTATAAAACTATACTTTGCTTTATTTGAAAGAAAATTGAAAGAAAAAAATTGGTGCCATTTTTAAAAAATTTTAAAATATCCTTGAAGCTTCAGAAGTCAAAATATCCGTTTCAAATTCAAGGGGACGACACATTAACCATATAAATCGGAGGATATCAAATTTGGTAAAAATCCTGTTTACGGTTAACCGCTACGGACGGACAGACGGACGAATGAACAGAAAAACGTTTTGCCGTAAACCAATTTTTCGGTATCAATGAGACACAAAACGTGATTCTGACTATACAACGTGGTAGGGACAGGTTAATACCTATAAGAACAAGAATTATCCACTTTTTCGGTATCAGAGTTCTTCGAAATAGGTTTTTCTGTCTAAAAATTGCCGCTTTTTGCTGCAGCATTACAGTACTTTCTCTATGCTACGTAATTAGTGTGCGAAAAAGTAATAACAGCGGCCTTTGCTCTCCTCACATATGGAAGTCAACATTGGCATTGTCAGGAGCGTATGCAAGTGATAAACTTGTATGGAGCTCATATCGGAGATATGTCAACACTTTCATTTCCAAGTGCTCCGGCAATGAAACCAGTATAAGTCCTTAGATATTAATAAAAATCGTGCAATTCAGACCGGAATGCCTGTGGTTCAGGATTGCAAAATTCAAGAGAACAAATTCGTCAGAAAGAGAAAAAGTATGACAGAAAAGGCCGTAAATTGACCTGCTTTTCAATGTGAGAAAACGATC
>JAHLJT010002630.1:107626043-107661760 GCA_031308135.1 Acheta domesticus | reverse complement strand
TTAACACTTCTAACAGAATCAAAAATCATTGAGGTGAAAACTTACCAGAAACACATAACTATTCCCAAGGAAACACGTAATAAAATTTCAAAATTTACGCAGATTACAAGAAAATTGGAACGAAGTATATAAGGTAATCTGATACTAATGATAAGTTTTAAACATCTTCATAAATATATACTTAAGACATTTCAATGTCATTTTTCCCTCAAAACTTAAATAGATCCCAAATAAGAAACAAAATAATGGATCAACAAAGGTGTCATGTGAAAGAAAATGCAGCATGTTTAAAATACTATCATGTACCAAATGTAATTCCAACTTCATTACATACTACAAAACATAATTCGAGAGAGTCCTAAAAAAAGTAATCCAACAAGCAAAAATTATGACAAATGAGAAGTACATTACAAATGCAGATAACAAAACAAAAGGTACGTGGGATATTATAAAAAAGACTACGCACCATCTAATAATAACAGAAAAAGTATTGAGCTCCACTTGCAAAAACCCGAACTTTACCAGGACCCACAAGAAAGAGCTTACACATTCAAATGAACACTTTTCACAAATTGGTAAAAAATTATCTGTCAACAAAGAAACACTCTAACAATAAAACACACCAACCAAACACCAATGTTACACAAATCTAAATTCCATATTTCTACATGAAACCCTGCCCCTTCTGAATTTTGAAAATCATTGGACAAATTGAGAATGAATTCTCATAGACAGGTTGCCATGTACAATTTGCTGATTTTCTTATCTACCACATCAATATTATCAAGTCCTATTTCTTGCTCAATTTCTTTTTGTAAAAACTGACCTGTCCTGAGGTTGAGTATGGGATGTTTTGCATTTTGAAATTTTTACTGGTATTGAGGTAGCAAGCCCAATGCCCAAACACCCCAACCTGGAGGACCAGAGGTTTTATTTTCGAGCTTTCCCCTGCCCTAAATAGGAGGTTGTCTTCTTTATGACCATCAAAGGCTCTTCTCTCCGCATTCAAGGCCTACCTGATAAAAGCTAAAGAAGGAAAGACTCCCTAACCTTAATAGCTTTGGGGTCAAGGAAAAACAAGAGTTTGGCCAAGAGAGGCCTGATAGGTACAGTTAAAAGATGTATGGCATAAGTAAGTAACAGATATCACACCTGAGAAAGGGGTACCTCAGTATATATGACTTTATCCATGTGGGAATTGGATAGTACATACGTTCTTAGGCAAAAGAATAGGGAGTAGGATTAGATAGGACATTGTAGACACATTGGTTTGGCTTCTCCATTACAGCCTGTCCGCATGGTGGACCCTACCAGTAGATATGCCTAAACAAGATGCTACAGCTTGCACAGCCTTCCACGTCATTGAAACACGCAAGCCTCCCTGTCCACAAGGACAATGCCACTACAAGGCAGTGCCCCCTTGAGAGGACATTGTGAGTACAAGACTTAAAAAAGTGACTGAAATCCTGTATCTTTCAGGAGTAAAATGTTTCAACAATTGCCAAATGAAATCAAAAATCTAAACATTTCAATTCAAAGGGAACCATGGAAATATGTCATAAGAAAGCCTTCTATTCTTTAGACAAGTTATAGAAAAATTAAACCATTATCTGGCATACAGAATATTGTAGATTGTATAGAACTAAAGAAATAATAAACATAGGCTAATCTATATATATGGGTGTGTATGTGTGTGTGTGTGTGTGTCTCCCCCTCTCTCCATACATATATATACACACATATTTCTATCTGTATAATTTTTAAATTTGTAAATGTATTAATTCATTATTATTTTGTAACATAGTGATCCTGTTATGCAACAAAATATCTTTGTTATGTCAAAATATAAAAAATTTGTATTAGTCATAGTTTGTTAAACTAATTTTCATGACGTGGTCTAAATGGTACCTTGTACTATCAAAGAACCTAAATAAATGATGATGACGAGATGATGATGATGATGATGTCCTTGCCTTGTGAACACAGTAGAACCTACTTCATAAAATTCCGCTTAATAAAATTTCATTGCTAGTGAATAAAATGAGCTGTACCAAAAATGTTGTTATATAGTAACCATATATTTTTAAACCCTCTTAATAAAACCCTGCTTAATAAAATATCATGCAAATAAAATCTAATTTCTGGTCCTGAATCAAAGTTTTATAAGTGCCCCATACATAGTGTACTGTGCTGTACACCCTGAATAGTTCTCATATAGAACCCTATTGTTTTGCTTAATTGATGTCAACGTAACTATTTTAATTATGCAAAGTGAAAAAAAATATTTTAGTAAAAATTAATAGACTTCCCAATACAAACAATGAATACACAATTTTGTCTGTTAAGTAGGATTCAATAATGTAATTTACTTTACCTCGTATTCCAATGGTTTCTAGTTTCTTAGGAAGAGTTCATGGAACGTACTATCAAAAGCTTTTGATAATATATAAAGAGAAATTCAATTGTTTTGTTCAAAATTATTTCACACTGTATTGTGCAGAAGTTGGCAATTGCTGTTGAGATGGCTAGTGTCTTTTCTAAAATCATGTTGAGTTTTTACAATATTTTGTTCACCTCTAGAAAACTATATATTCTGTTTAGAACAACTTTTCCTAGTATTTTACTGAAAATCGGGGCAATAGTTTTTTTCATAAGTAGTGTCTCCTTTCTTGTGTATTGGTCTTTTCTTTCTACAGTAACTTTCAAAGCATCTGAAAAGGTACAGTCCTTTAGTAAGCAGTTCATTAAGTAGCATAAAATGATTTTAAAAGCTGATTTGCACTATTTTCGAATGATGGATGACACATCACCTGTATCAGATGATTTTCTGTTTTTTGAAATTATTCATTAGTTCGTCTATTTCAATGATAGTTGTTGGTTTGAACTTCTTCTGATTTGTTTTATTGGTCAATTATTGTTTATGAACTGTATGAAGTTGTAGATTAGTTGCTAAAGGGATTTGATATGTTTATTGCCAAGATTGAAATTGTAAAGAATTTTTACTTAGCCAGCTCTTTTCCCTTGTAATTATATTTCACTCTAAATTTACTCACTGAAATTAGATTACATAATTGAGTGATGGCCAGGACACTCAGAGAAATAAGAGGCAACTATAGACATGGGGACTCTTATTTCAAACAAGAGTCCCTCTATACCAATACAATTGAATTCATCTCTCCTGCAACAGACATAACTTTAACTTTAAGTGGTTAATTTGTATTAGAAGTAAATATATTTTTTTATTGAAAAAAAATTGGGAGATTTAGAGTCAGGGCTTGGGGCAATTTTCCCTCCTGCCTCAGGGTGGCACTGGAGATAATATGCAATTGAATAAGTATATATTTTACTTGTTTTTTATTTCATTTTTGGGGGCTGCATATAAATTATACTTAGTCCTTCTCATTTAAATTTTCTGGTTCCTTTATTGATTTATTAATACTTATTTTTATGAGAATATGGCATTATATTTACATTGATTCTATTTAAATTATTTAATTTTATCAACACATTATTGTATTTGAGCTGTATTAGTTTAAATAGAATCTTAATTTCTGATATCAAAAGAACATGATTTAAATATATTGAGCTATGTAATTATTTATTTGTAGAATGTTCTTTGTTGTTTTTGTTTTGTGATCTATAATTATAAATTTTTTGTAGAATTGAAATGTGCATCAATGAGAATGAAATTTTTGAACACATTTTGATTTTTAATTTTGAGAAAGCAGATGAAGAGATTGAAAATATATACATTCTGAGCATCATTACTAATTCCATTGCTATTTTAGATGCATTCATGCGTTTAGAATTATGTTTTTCCCTGTTAATACAGTTCAAATGTAAAATTTAAATAGCTGTATTGTATTTCAAAAGTTAACAAACTAACAAATTAATTTCTCTAGGGCAGAACAAATTGACATATTCTCGTTACAAATCTTTATACATTTTTAATTCATGTAACGAAATATTATATCAAAAATTTTAAAATTTGAAAGGGACCCGAGCAGATTAGTCCCCCCCCCCCCGGCGGATCCATCGTGACCATATCAGAAGTTGGAAGTCGCGCGCTTTGCTGGGCTGAACCAATCACACGCTGAACGGGCGGAACGGACAGAACCGCGACGGAAGGCTGGCCAGATCCGCTCGTAATAGTTCTCAAAAGCATCACATTGGCGCTAGAGTTGCGGAGGCACTGTCGGGTCCCTAGACGCTAGTGTAGACTTCGTGCACCAACTTCTTTTAATCGGACCAGAGATTACTTCTCCCAGACTTCTCCCACACACATTAAGTGAATGGTGGAAAATTATTGTAACAGTTGGTAAATGCAAGCGGTGTTAGTGATGGCAAAATAGTTTATTGAAGATGAAAGTGAAATAAAATAGAAGAGGTAAAGCGTTTTTGGGATATTTCATATTGATCAATAAAAATTTTCATTAAATTTAATGTATACTTTGGACATCGTACGGAAAAAAAAGGTCCCACTGCTCTTTGAAATATAAACCCTAATTTTTATTGAATGTGAGAAATTGAAAGATAATTTATGGAAGGAAAATAAGTAGTAATTTTAGATGAGCAATGAGCACTTTGAAATATTAGAATAACACTTGCTTTTGAAGAGAATACTAGAAAATTGAAGTTTTTTGAAGTGTTTGCAACATAATCTGTCTGCAATATCTATGCTTGGTTTTTAACACAGTAATGCTGAGGTGAAGTTGTTTTTATGTAGGTGGTAATACTATAATATGGATTGAGTTACATAAACATTTCAATTATGGGTGAGTATCCCATCTTATTCTTTTTACCTCCTACATGTTCCACAGATATTCATAATATACTTCAAGTCACTTCATAGTATTTGCCAGTAATAGGTTTTAACCTATTGTTGCTTCTGTGCTTGTTCCTGTGTTGTTTGCCCTTGTCTTCAGTAACTCTAAACAATTTTAACTGCATTTGCATTTAATAACTCATTTAATTATTGTCATTAATTCTTTTGTGAATTTCTAGTTACACTAATTCTCTCAAACTCTGCCTCACTCCCTACCACACGAGAGAAAGTTAAAGCACACAGATATTTCTCTAACAATCATATGAAAATTCTAGGAATTTTCGGTCTCAGTGTGTACTATTTTTTTTATACTTTTACACATAAAACCAATTTTATTTCATTGGAAGGCAGGTCAAGAGCTATTGAAAGACACTGAATTCCAGAAAAGGAGGAATATAAAATCAATTTTACAATATTTATCAGAAAGTGTGCTGAAGGTGCTTGTAACCTCACAGCAATGTTTAAGTATGAAATATGAGTCTGTAACTTCATTTATTTCCTGAATATTGATTTAGATCATTTTGGTTATTGTCTGCTATCTAATGCATTTTAAACAGGTTCTGTTCTTCTTTCTAGGATGAAGATCCGCCCTGTCCAGAAATGCATTCAATAAAGCAAGGAAAAAGCAGATGAAGTGAGTGTCATTGTTCAACATTGAATTGTTTGTTCATACATTCGATAGTTTTATACCATATCCATGTGAAAAGAAAACTCTTGTGTTAGAGGGACATGTGTTTCTTAAAGTTATTGTACCATCACTGCTCATTAAATTTAATACAGAGTAATTGAAGGCATGCATGCAAAAACAGAGTAACCAACAAATTTGTAAAAAACTGAATTATATGCTGCAGTCTGTTGTAGCAGATGCAAACTGTCATTTTGAGGTGAGTTATTGTTAAGGAAGGATGTATGAAAAAATTCAAATTTTTCGTGACTCAGATCGGTTAAGTAGTAATGGCCAAATCAGGTCACCTGTCATCAAGGTTGGGCAGAATAACTTTAAATTTAGTATTTAAATGCTTTGTAAATAAGTATTTAAATACATAATCAAAATAAATTAGGTTTTGAAATGCTAAATGCCTACATATTTAAAATACATCAAATACTCAAAATACAGTAAATACAATAATTTTGCATTATAACTTATTGCAAAATATATTGTAATTTTATTACAATAAATTACTAATTGACAGTCATAAATTCCTGAACAGTAACTAAAAAATTTCGAAAATAAAACACTTTCATTAATACTCTTACAAAAACCCTTTTTATTATAAAATGATATCAGAAATATGGTCTAATTCAACTAAACAGAGTTTCCTTTTAAAACAACTAGTTTTTAGAATGTCAGACAATAAACCGCTAGTTGGCGGATGTATAAAATTCTCAAAGGAAAACGATTGATGAACTAAACTAGTGTTATAAGGAATAAACACTTTTTGAATTGTCAGATAGTCATCCAGCATTTTTAATGATTTAGATTTATCATTTTAAAATGTTGAAATTCTACTTCGTCTGAAAGGAACTTGTATTTTTAATTCAGTGAAGTTCATTCACTAGGAGAATCAAACAAAAATAAACTTCATCTCTATGTAAAGTTATCTGCTTCATATGTATTTAAAGTAATTGAAGTATTTCTTTTTTTTAAATACATCTACTTTATGTATTGTATGCCAAAAAACTTAGAAATACAGTTTTTCAAATACAAAATGTATTGAAAATATGTATTTAAAATACAAGTATTTAAATACTGCCCAACCCTGCCTGTCATCTGTTTCTGTAGAGCAGTGGTCTTCCCAGGACAGCAAAGAGTTATTCAAATTATCGTTTTCCATATTATCGCGGCATAAAGTATTAGTCTTTCATGAAGAACATGAAGGTTCAGGGCAGGAATTTATACCTTTGAAAATATATTTTATTATATAGGAGCGAATAATTTGTCAACAAACTTCGGAAAAAAACCTCTCTTTTCTGTATTCAAAATTCGACTAGAATATGGTTTAGGATGGAGATCACAGAATTATGAAATGTGCACAAAATTCACTTCTCCCCTATAGCTCGTCACACACAGTTTTTTAACTGTTTTTGACGTAAATAAATAAATAAAGAGCGTGATATTACTGTATGAGATATCACAGTTGGTTCTTCTATATTTTCGTAGGATACTTCACATACATAGTTCATAATGGAAAAAATGATGTTGTAGAGCACAAATAAGTTTTTCTGGACTTACATGTCTTTCTAATAACAGTGTCATAGTAATCGTAGAAAAGAATGGTTCTTTATATTTGTTCCTGTGACTGTGTTGAGTTAGTGGGGAAAGGCTTTGTTTAGAAATCCATTACAGTGGTAAAAATCTCATCTGATATGTTTATCAACAAACCCATTAAAGTAAAAGTAATCGAAAGAATAGTATCAGGAAACAAACAAAGCTATTCTTAAGTAAGATTTCCTGTATATAGCTGCTATTTATGCACTTGGTGAACCATTTATGTATGTTTTAAAATATTCATGTGGCTATAATCGAAGAAATAGATTTTATTTTAAATAATCTGACAAAGTGTTTTATTCCATCGCTAGTTGGTGTAGATTTGCCTGGGAGTTATAATGGAAAAGCCATGTGAAACATACTGAGATTGGAGACTTGTTGGGTTTTGTTCCACTAATGCACTGGTTTTTCAGAAATTATCAAAATGTTAACTACCAGTTATTGACTGATCCACATTTTGAAGATTTTGACTATGACTATGTAGAAGTTTTGGATCTGTCTGGAGGAAGTATTAAAAATTAAACACAAAATTTGACACTGCCAGTCAAAAGTTTTTGGACACCCATTAAACTTTTTTTTCTCGGCATGGTGAATTTGGCCTTGCTAGTGCAACCCAATCCCAGGGCACTTAAGTAGGGTCTTTGTCTCAATTTATCTTATGGAAATAAACATGACTTAGGAATCCTGATATCCCCACACAAGAATATTCTTTGATGCAAAGTGTTAGGTGGCTGGGAAATCCACGGTTTGTTGTCATGCGCTACCAAATTCAGACTGTAGGTACATTACAGATCCTGGTTCATAGTAATTCAGAATTGAAAAGTACAGGTTTTGTATATGAATTCATTGAAGCTTTTATTGTTTGTAAGAACCTCATGAATGAAATGCCAAGAATCATCTAGAAAGTAATTCCGGCATGGGGTGGCATTTTCCTTTCTCTTAATTTTTTTTATGAATAGACAGTTCGCTTGTAACATGTTTAAAAAATTTTAAGTTAAAATATTTCAGTTGATTGTAAATATTCATAATTTTGGCGTAAAATATGTGAATAATATTATAGTCATTGCCCACAGTGTAGAAGTGTATAGTTACTCTTTCAATCTTTTTTTGTCACCCATTTGAAATTATTAGTAGCATCCAAAACTTTGGTCTGGCAGTGAACAACTTGCACTGTATTAATGTAACAATAATGCTGCTACTTCTAGGTAAAACTAAAATACATTTTCTTTCTTCCAATAATTTTTTCTTGACACAAAAGTCTGTTTATTACAATTTCAGCAAAAACCTGTTTGGTTAACATGTTTTTGTGCATGTCTTCAAGTACTCTTCTAAGTTAATCTTGAGATTTTTAATTTTGGTTTCTCTTAGTTGGTTAGTAAGGAGGAAAAAAATATTAAGTTGAATACACTTTTATTCAATTTTGCTCCAATGAAAAATTGTTTCAAAGGTCGCAAAGCAGACATGGTGCAAATTACTTCCAAGTCCGTAATTTGGTATATTAATTAATTCTTAATAGAATTCGGTTCAGTGGCATAGCTAGGGGGAGCAGGGGGCCGCCACGCTCCGGGTGACACCATTCTAGGGGTGACATCAATTAAATTATGTTATAGTTGGAATTATATTTTTTTGTATGGAATTTGTAAAGCTTAGTTAAAAATTATTTATATTAATTTAATAAGTATACATTTAAAACATATGCATAGACTGTGATTTAATTGCAATTATATTGCAGTTATTCTTAATTACATAGAATTTTTTAATATATAATAAATAACTATCATGTGCTAATATGTTTGTATTTTTAATAAAATAATATACAATCAATGCAGCAATAGATATTTTTATACTTAATTTATGGGGTGGGGGTGACACCATTTCGCCCCAGGTTACACCAACTGAAGCTACGCCACTGATTGTTTGAGATGCAGTAGTAATTTTGAAGAACTGTCTAAGCACACTTTTTACGTCACAGTTCATTGCTTTGTTTCCGTTAGGAAAATTCACCTGTCAAAAATGTCATTTCCTATTTGTCACGTACTGTTTCTTACTTAGAACATGTTGAATTTCAGTTGATGACAGAAATCTGAGTTACAACTGCTTTTATTTGCATTTGTTATGACTCATTTTAAAATGTAGGAACAAAGATTGTGTCATTTTCTCAATTTCATGAATATTTTAATGTGATGACACCTTTTTGTTTCATTGTCATTAAAATATAGAATTTTTATTCCAATGTGAATACATTGGTTGCAGTTAATGCAGTTGTTCCTGTGAATTCAGTTTTATTTCAAATGAATATTCAGTAATAAGTGAGATATTTATGAATAGTTTCAATAATTGTATTACTTTCCTCTTCATTGCTATTTGTTATTTCAACATTCATAAATATTTTTGTACAGTGCTGACAAACTTAATGTAAATTAATATTAGGAATGGTGAAGACCTAAGAAAAGTCAATGTTGACCTATAACGAAAAACACATTATGGAAGAAATTCTATAAACAGTTTTTTACCTTCAGACCAGAAGTAGAAGAGACTGTCATATTTTAAAAGTATTGATTATCATTTCATGGAAAAAATTAAATTATTAAATGCCATTTAAATAAAAAAGAAATCTATGTGTCTGCTGTAGATATGTTGCAGGTTTTCTAGATGATTTTTAAGACCTCTGAACCAAAGATATAATTTTTGAAAAATGCTCAGTGAAATAAATAAAATGTGTCTGTTTTGAATAAAAAGTTCAGAATCTTTTAACATTGATATGTAACACAAGTTTTTGTTTCTTAATTAAATAATAATCTTGATATTATTGGCCTTTTCAACACTAATTTAAATGTTTTGAGAATATTTTTTGAAATTGTAGCTTGAGTGGTGTAACAGTTCGCTTGTAAAACTGTTATACCAATGTTTGCTGGTTCAAACGTGATCGAAGGCGTGGAATTTTATGGATGAAAAAAATCCTTTGTAAGAGTTCTTTCAGAGGGGAAATAAATCCAGCGGTCCTGCATTGTAGATATATTTAATGTAAAAGTCCCTCAATCCTAAAACAAACCTCTGAACAAAATTGAAGTCACCTATTTCATCAGCATAGTGATACCTCCTTTTTCTGCCAGATGAAAAGAGCTTATTGGAATTTGCATGGTGAAGTGGAATAGTGGGCCTTATTGCCTGAGCCTCGCCATGAAAAGTAAGGTATAATTGAATTTTGAACTTGAACTTTTCTGTTAGCAGATGGTTTTTAATGTTCTGTGTGTTTGTTTCTAGGATGAAGATAAGCCCAGTCCAGTATTGCATTCAGTAAAGCAAGAAAGTGCAGATGAAGTGAGTATCCTTATTCCATATTGAATTTTTTTTTTTTTTTTAAGTTCAAAAATTTTATACTCTATGCAAGAGAAAAGGAAACGATTCCTTTTATGTCATATATCACCAATATGTCAGAAACTGTTAATGCATGTAAAAGATAATACAATCTTCTTAGTTAAATTTTGTCTTTCTTGACTTTAATTTTTTCTTAGATAGGTTTTAGAAAACCATTTTCAAAAATTAAATGCTGATAAGAAGTAAGCTGCAGGTGAAAGGTGAAAAATTAAACTTGAACATTTTCAAATACTGTGAATATTCATTAATAGAGACCGGAAAAATAAATAGTAAGAAACCTCAAAATATGTTCATAAATATGTAATGAAAACAATAGGAATATGTAATAAATATGTAAAATCGTATATAATGTGTAATTTTAAAACACCCTAATTGTGAAACTCATTACATAACACGAACTTAAATGTTCAAAAAATCGCCTATCCAAATTTGAAAAACAATGCAACGTTTTAAAAATCATTTGGAAAGCATAAGTTGATGTATACTTGCACTATACAACTTTTCCATCAGTTGTAAAACCTTCACTAATTGTTATCTGGGAATGTAGTTTAGCAGCCAGACTAGACTCAATAGAAGCCATCGTACAAACTGGCGAAATCTACGACCATCAAACAATCACTGTAGCATGGATTATTCTCATCGAAGTGTTACATGATGACGATCGCCAAAGTTTCTTGGAATTTAAATTTAAAGGTCACCAAATGCAGCATCAGTGATACTTTTCACACCTAAAGGTGAGAATGATCTGTCGCTGACACACATTTCTCGCCACTGATAACTGAAGCAGGCACGTCCGACTGTGAGAATATCTGACCCGCGTCTTCACAAAGCATAACACCAGTACAGTATGCAGTAGTCGCAGATATAATGAAGAAAAAAAGCTGAACTTTTTGAAAATACTTCTTTTCACAACAATGTTAGAAAATTGATAAAAAAAAAATGTTGAGAAAATAGCGGAATATGTAATATAGTACCAAAAAACATGTAAAAATATGTAACAAAAAAAATTGGATATTTTGTTGGGACGGTAATAATTCATCAAAATTACAATTTTGATAACTGTAAATACAAAGACAAAAAATATGTAATTATATAAAAATCCGGTCTCTATTCATTACTCCAATGAAAGATCATTCAAAGGTTTTATTGCAGAAATCGTGAATGTTAATTGTCTAGTAATTCATTTCTAACATTTTGTAAGGTTATTTGTTTTCAAACAAAATACCTTCCACATTGTTGAGTAATGTATTTTATCCAGAACATGTTGAATTGAGTTAATGATTTATACCAGAATTAAGACTTACTTCCATTGCATTTGTGAGGAGACTTCTTTCAAAAAGTGTAATAATGAAGTATTATTAAGGAATTATTATTAGTATTATTAAGTATTATAACGATTTGATTTTGAAAAATTTAAATAGACCTTTTAATCTGTATAAGTAATTATTTGTTTTTTTAAATTGATTTAATAAGTGAACAGTACTTACTACAATGAAGGTGAATGTTTGGAGTTTCATTGTATTGCATAATGTTTGTAGCAAGTTTGACAAGTTGTATTTTAATTAATGAATGTATTATATTTTAGCCTGATGATGAAGCAAATGTGAGCTTCAAAATGTGAATGGACAAACTAAAATAATGGTGTAATAAATGCAATAGTTTCAAGTTGAAATATAGACTGTCTCTTATCTAGTTATTTGTTTAATAAAAGTTGCAATTGCTTCTTTAGATTGTCATAGTATTCATTTATTAAAACATACTATGTACAATAAATTGGCATGGCTACGTTTCGGTGTTCAGAAATGTGCCTCCATTATCAGGCCTTTAAACATTTATGTAGCTAAAATCTAAAATAAATAGATACAATTAATGCAAATATAGATTGGATATACGTAGATTATTTCTAAGATTGAAACAAACCAAGTATTAACATTTTAATTATTGTGTGAGTATGTACATCAAGGTGTAAAAGAAAAATCTTCATGATATTGTCCATAATTAATGAATTGATGTTGAAATAAGTATCCTCAACATTACAATTACCTTTAATGTCATATAAGATATGCGAAATTGTATATTGTGCTGCTATGGTCGTTTTTTATATTATTTCAACAAGTAACACATAAGTGTTATAGATCAACTAAATGATAATTTTAAATTTATAAATACATACACTTGATGTAATGGAAGTGAAAGGAGTGTTACATTCTTTCCATTAGTGCTTGGAAACATGAAGAAGAACTGAACATATAACGTTAAATATTAGAATTACAAATGTGGTTAAAACAATGTGTCTTAAGATTTAAAAATGTAAAAAAAAAAATTTTTTGTCTTAATTACTCTACACTAAACTAAGACAAGGCAAGCACGAAGAAAGAGATATTTCATACTCACATGGAAGTGTGGAGAAATATAACAAATTTGTATGAAAGATAAAGTTACTGTTGTTTACTAAAACCGCTCCTACTAGGAAGAGAGTACGGACATGAATGTGCCTGAGTTTCAAGATCTCTGGGAGGGGTGGGAGAAGGAGAGGAAGGCTAGGGGGAGCTTTATCAAAAAGTACAGCTGGACGACTTCTGAGAAAGTACGGACACGAAATGATGGTAATAGGGTTAATTTAATTTTCAGGAGGGATTTGGAGATTTGTATGGTAATGACTCCACCTGCTTTGAGATGCTATGCTAAAATTGTCTGAATTAGATTTATAAATATGTGGTACTCTATCAGAATCAGGGAAATTGAGTTATTGTTTGTTACATTTACTCAATTTTGTTAATATTGGATCGTAACTTTTTGCAAACTGATTGCATTCAAGAATAAAATTCATTGAAGAATATATCTTCATAAATAGTGATTTGAGTACGAATCTTGAACACCAGTTAGGTTCTATGTCTAAAATTGTGGGATTGAGAAAATCAATGACATGGTCCTGTTTTATTCTGTGGGCGGTTATGGAATTTTGTTTTTCGAAAGGTAATTTGATATTATTTTTGTGTTCTTTAATCCTGTCCTCTAACCTTCTCCGAGTTTGTCCTTTTTATGTTAGAACACAGTCTGAACATTTTATGGAGTAAACAGAATTGAGTGTATTTAATTTGTGAATCGGATCCTTGACGTGACGGACTACTTTAGATTTGTTTATTATGGTATTAACAAGAATTACGTTGGGGAAATTATTCTAAAATATCCTCTTGATAGGGTTGTTGACACTCGGAACAAAAGGCAACGAAAATTTAATTTTTTCCGAAAAATTTAGAGTAGCTGGTGTATTATCTATTTTGCAATTTCTTAATGAAGATCTCTGTACAAATTGATTTAACTTTTGGCATACAAAATATATTTAATATTATTAAATATATTTTCCTTGAAATTATCCATGAACAGTTCAGAGAAAAGAGGGGGATGGTTAGATCTCTTAGCTAAGCCTTCAGATTGTACATCGAATTTGTGAAAAAAAATTGAGTTATTCATAAATAAAGAAGTTTGATAAAATCTATTTTTTCTGGATCCTAGTATAAATTTGATTTCACAATATGATAGATATAAATATCTTGGACTTCACTAGGGGGAATATCAGTAAATAAATTTGTCACGTTAAGAGAGACTAATTTTTCATTGGGGAGAACAACAATATCTTTAATTTTATTAATGAGATCTATGGATTTATTCAGTTTGAATCTATGGTTAAAATGGGTTGTATAGTTGAAAAGAGGGATCATAAATTTACAAAGGGGGTGAAGTTCTGGAATTGAAAGTTGCTTAATTGGAAGATTTTCTTCGTGACGGTTAATAAGGCCATACAACCTAGGACATTGGGGATTCATAACTTGTGGGAATTTCTTTTTGTGCTGCGGAATAAGGGAATTGGTTAGAATAGTATTCCTGACCTTTAGATGAAAAGATGGAGTGGAGTCTTTGTCAAAGCAAGTAATTTTTACTTTCTCGCCTTTCAAATACTTTGTAAGAAGAGAAAGTTTTGTAATCGTGCCCCCCAAAACGGTGAATTTCCGCCAGAAAAAACGTTTTTAGGTGGGGTCTGGTAACGAAAAAGTGAACAAAAACTTGCTAAATGTAGAAAAATCCTCTATTTTGTGATTTAGTTAAAATCCATGTTTTGTTGCTTCTTGATACTGCAAAATCGATTGACGGCAAAACGTGTCTGTGCGTGTGTGGTAAATGCTAGTGCCTAAACCTTTCAGCGGATTTTCTCCAAAATGGATATTCTTCAGTCCTTTTCACTGATGTCGAGGCTCCTGGAATGTGAAACCGATATTGTAATTTTGGGGGTACTTTACATGAAGCCCGTCGGAGATTTTTAAGGGAAAAAAAACAACAAACAAACCTCCAAACTTTGATTAAATTTTGTTGTTGAATAATACGACGGACGTTTAAGGGAATAATGTAGGTATCATCTTCGTCGGTATCCCAATTTTTCCCGTTGGTATCCCACTAATAGCGCTTTTTATTTACAAGAAAAATTCCCAAAATCCGCTCCATTTTTTCTTTAAATTTTCTTCACTTATGAGGGGCAAAAAAATGTTTGGTCTTAGTCCAACATCCGGGTATTACTTGGTGTTTTCTAGATTGCAAAAAAATGTTTTTAAAACTACAAAATTGTAGATAGAGATTTTTACCTCAGACAAAATCTGTTGTACAAAATTAGCTCTTTAAAAATGATTATGTAGAATTTTCTGAAAAACGAATCGTCTTTGCGTAATTTTCGCTTCAAATGTACAAAACCAATTCTCAAAAACCGCTCCGAATTTTTCTTCGAATTTTGTCCACATGTATAATAAGGGACGGTAAATAAATTAATAAACTACTGGTGCTATAGAATGACACAGGCTTTCTCACAGTCATTATTTTTTTAATCTTGTTAGTCGGATATAGGATTTGGAGTAAGCCCTGCACGGCTGTATTTCTTTGTCGCCCAAAATCCTTTTGTTTTTCGCATGTTGACAATTACCGGTTTCCTAATACACTTTCGTTTTGACTAATATATAGAAGTATTCAGTCCACAACTCACACCAGTGGTCGAAGTGGTAAAAGTGTTTGTGTGTGTGTGTGGGGGGGGGGGGGGCTGAGCACTTCACTTCGGAAGATACCGGGTTCGAATCACGGACAGGGATTTTAATTTGATGTGTTGCAGAAAAAACTATTGAAGAGTGGAGAAACTTTTTTTGAAAATCATTTGAAGTACTTCTACTCACTAATAAAATCAATGCAGATAAATATACAGGACTTGTCTGTGTTTTCCCAAATTGCATCTTTTGAACATTTTTACTTTCCCGTATACGTACGTATACACGGAGTGATATACGTAGTGTAGGGAAAGTTATGTAATGCTGCGCGAAAAAAATGGCAAATTTTCGGCGGAAAAAAATTGATTGCCTGGCCGTGATAACGAAAAAATCCCCCTAACATGTGATGTAGCCAGAACCCCTCTTTTGTGGGCCCTTGATACCGAAAAACCAATTGAAAGGAAAACGTCAGTCCGTCTGTGAACACTGCTAGCGCCTAAACCATATGTACGATTTCTCCAAAAATGGATATTCCCCGGTTGATCTGGTTTTAGTCGAAGCTTTGAGATTTTGAAAAAGATTCTGTCAAATTTGGGAGTACTTTGAATGAAGCCCTCCGGACATTTTCAAAATTTTCTCAAAAACGACACAAAATTTTTTCTTTAAATTTCTTTTAAGAATAGAGTAAAATACACTTACTAAGGTGGCATAGGTCTGATTTGCTCTGATAACTCTGAAGTTTCGAAAATTGCAAAAGATTAAATTTTTAGACGTTTTTCTGGAAATACAAAATTGAAGATGGAGATTTTTCTTTTAAATAATATTTTTTGTCCAAAGTGAGTTCTTTCATTAAGGTCATACCCAATTTTTTTTGAAAAGTTTAGTGGTTTTCGCGCAATATTGCGTACAATATGTGCAATTTTAAATAATTACATAAGCAAGATTTTCCCAAAAACGACTCCAAATTTTTTCTTTAAACTTTTGGTAGGTATAGTGACAATTGTATTTTATGAGATGACAAAAATGCTGTATTGCTCTATTCTTTCGTTTTTTCAAAAATTGGAAAAATATAATTTCTTTGACTTCATAATTTCTTTCACTCAAGTCGTTAATATTTACATTAGCTTCAATTTGTTGACATTATTATAGTAAGGAGTACATGAGCTTTAAATAATGTCAAGTAAAGTTTCTCGAAAACAACTGTTTTCTGTGAAAACTAGCTCAAAATTAGGCATTTTCAGAAACGCTCAAACACCATTTTCTCGTATATGGCTGCAAATGTTTTCTTGAAACTTTTGTTACGGATAGTGCCAATTACACTATTTAATATGAAGTAAAGTTTATTTTGAGTTATTTTTTGTTTTTTCAAAAATTATATAAATGTAATTTTTTGAAAGATCTCTTACATCTTTAATATGCACATTACCAGCAATTTGTAAACATTATATTTGTGAGTGTAAGTGCTTCAAACAACTTCCAATAAAGTATTTTGAAAACTCTAAAATTTTCTGTGAAAATGAGTTTCAAATTTCGCATTTTTAGTAGCGCTAAAACGCAATTTTCTTTAAAACGGCACATAATTTTTAAAAGAAAATTGCCATTTATGACTAGGTTTCTGTGTTCTTTAATATTCTAAAATTAATATTTCCATTCTACCAATAGGAAACCGAAAAATTAAGAAAATGACAAAAAATGTATTTTTGGAGTGATAGATGGCAGCTGGCAAGAAAGAGTATGTAGCAAATTAAAATAGCTAGCGATGACCCGAGGAAATAAGAAACTAATACGGGAAAGTCTGTGCCATTCTGTAGCACCACCAGTTTCAACTCTGTTATTTGATTTCTGAAACGTATGTCATGTCAAATCAATCGCCTTGTGTGCAACTTTATGAATCGATTTAAGTAAAATGAGTAAATTTAACATTATATTGAAATACAATTTAACCAGAACCCATGTTATCAATTTACATATCCCTAACAGTTCCGAAATTATTTGTTACTTTCTCGCCTTACTAATACTTCGTAAGAAGAGAAAGTTATGTAATCGTGCGCCGGAAAACGATCTTTCCGTCGCACTGAGGTTTTGTGGCGTAGTGGTATCATTGCCAACACGTTAACTCTGAGGAACTGTGTTTGGGTGTCGGAATGGAAAAAAAACTTGCTGATTAAAACACTGTTGTTGCTATTTTATGTAGGTGTACGTTATTGTGGAGCAATTTTTTAGTGATTCAAAAATGTATATGCTTGGTAGCACTCCGTGTTGAATTTGACGTTTTTGATTCTGAATGAGAAAGGAATAAATGTTTCTGCGGTGGAATTTTATGTACTTTATCCTGAATTATGTGTTTTTTAATATGCACAATTGAACATTTAAGTGTTTATGCCTTTTCCCGAGTTCGGCCAATGCTCCCTTATGTGGCGTAGTGGCATGAATGCCGACAAATTAAATCTGAGAATTTGGGATCGCGTCTCGGTTACGAAACGCAATTATATTATTATTTTTCCACTACGTCACAACTAAAGATGTTAGGAGTCGGCTGAATATAAAATCTACTCCATGTTGCAACCAGCTACCTAAGGAGTAGATCCGGTGACTGCCAGTGCCTCTACAATACTTTGCGCAAAATGTGGGCTGTTCCAAATAAAGCAATTTCTTGCACTTCCCAATCTTTTGAATTACCGGTGAGTTTAGTCAAGTTCTTACTCAAATTTTGCGGAACAAATCCCAGAGCTCCGATAACTATCGGGACGACCTGTGCTTTTACGCCCCACATTCGGCTGATCTCGATTTCCAAACTCTTGTATTTAAGACGTTTCTCTGCCTCCTTGGTAACGACGTTTTGATACCAAGGTATCAACAAGTAAACACGATTTATTCGCCAAATCCCGGATAACTATATCCGGTTTGTTTGCCGCTATCATGCGATCGGTTTGAATTTGTTGGTCGTACAATATAATACACAATCCAAGAGACGTCACCGGTTTTGATGAGTGTTCGTACCACTTAGGGCATGTGTCTGGAACTTCGAGGGCGGTACAGATATGCCAGTGGAGGTAGCTAAACACCCTGTCGTGTCTCTTTTCAGGTATTCGGTCTTTGCTAGGATTGGACAAGCTGAGACAATATGATCAATGGTTTCTACTAGCTCCTGGCAAATGCGGCATTTATCATCTTGGGAAATTTTGAGAACCGCTTTATCATAATGTCGTGTTCTCAAGGCCTGATCTTGGGCAGCTATTACAAGTGCTTCCGATTCTGGCTTCATTCTTCCCCTTGTAAGCCACATAAATGATTGATCTTTATTGATCTGCACCTTTTCCATTCTTTTTAGATTTTGTCTGTGGAGTGGTTTGTCTCCACGATTTCTTTAACATTTTTTGTGTCTCACATTTCATGTTTAGCTGCATCAGAAGTTCGGTGTCTGTGTTATTCGAGATGTCTTGCCTAGTTTTCTTCGCAAAGCTTCGTGCTACACTAACAGTACCTCTGTTTCCCATTCTTCGGTCAGATTTCATGACCTGCCTCATTAGAGGGTCATCTTGGTGGCTGACTACATACTTCCCCAACCCGACTATTGCGTTGTGCCAGGAGGCCTCAATTTGTCTGAGGCCTCTCCCTCCTTCCTTACGTGACACATGAAGTCTATGTATATCAGCTCGAGGGTGGGCAACATGATGCATTGTTAGCAGTTTTCTGGTTTTTCGATCCATGGTGCAAATTTCTTGCTCAGTTCAATCCACTAGTCCAAAACTGTATTCGGCTACAGGTACCGCCAAACCACATATTGGAGATACTTTATTCCTGGAATTCAGAGCGGACTGCAGGACCAGTCTCACTCTCCTATAATATTCCCATAGAGGAGAGATATACTAGAGTGCGCACCGAGCTGCGCAGAAGGCCCGGCCGGGTATCAACATCTCTCGCGCCAGTGTCACGTGACTTTGGGACAGCTAGGTGGCATCTACAAGAAAACCCGTCTCGCATTAAATGATTTTATTTTTATACGTACGTAAGATGTTTCATTCCAGCGTTTTTTTCCTCATTTATTAATCAACCCTAAAAATGTTGTTTATAGCAGAAAAGTGAATTTAAGTTTTTCTGCTCTATTTGCTCCAGTACATGAAAATTCCGATTTTTGTCAAACTTGTCACTTTCAACCGCATACTCCACTAAACCTGTTTTACAAGTACAATTACATAGGTCTATAAATAAAAAATATTTGTAAAATTAACTCCATGGGATGCATTAATCCAAATTTCTGTTATTACTCAATGTTAGGCATTCTACTATTGAAGATCCACATCAGTGACATTTATAATAGCAAGTTATCAAAATGATATTTCAAGGATTTATAGAGGGAAAAAAGGCTTTTACCTTTGATTTATTTAGTCAAAAACAGTAAAAACTGTATGTGATATATGGGGAAAAGTTCCATCTGCACTCATTTTCTTGAGCTTGAAGCTCTTCCCAATATTTTAACTATAACATTTGACATTTTCCCTCCCAAGTTATATAAAACCTATTTGCATCGATAAACAAACTGCATGTTTTATTTTTTTCTTTGTATTACTAACAACAGTAACATGCCACTGGCTTTACTCCTACCACTAGTAGCAAGTAAGCTCAAGAAAACACGGGCGTATTGAAGCTACATTTATATCCAAAAGCAAAACAAGGGGACATCTCAGCATTTGCTCAATGGATCAGGAAAACTGGACAAAAACCTGATCGAAATGAGGGTCTTTGACCTGGAAGGTAAAGTACATATTTTTCAAAGAATTTACTAATAAAAATCAACTACAATCATACAAATTACTAACTCTAACATACTATAAACACAACTTACACCAGTAAATACACATAGGATTAATGTCATCTAAATAAAATCATTGTTGTTAACTGATCCATACTATTTTTTTTGGTAAATTTGGGTGTGCTCTCTTCCTAAATGTTTTAATCGTATGTCAATATATTTAAACAATATTGCCTTTATTTAATACATCCTGTGATTCATTATGACCTCTTGACCAATAATATGATATGTTAAATTACTAAAAACAGAACTATTCACAAATTCTCTCAGACATCTATTTACAATTGTACTACATGCTGCCTTTTTAAAAATGTCACCTCTCCCCTGACGTATTCTTACTTCTACCTCTGCTCTTTTGCATATTTTTATAACATCTGCAGAAGGGTATTTCAGTCCATAATCATCTTTCCTCTGAATGAAGGAATATGATCCTTCATCAGTATCAGTCCAGCAAAGAACTAAGTTTACAGTTCACATAAGCAAGAGACTTTTGCAACTTTCTAACTAAATTTTTTCCAATATAAGTTACAATGTCCACAACATAGGGAGACAATCTAGTTTCAAGATTGTGTACTGATGGCAAGTACTTATGGTCAGTTGGTACCTCACTGCCAAGTTCAGGATCATTTACTTGTGGCACACTTGCATACTGGCATGAACTGACATGTAACACAGTTGTTTCATCCTGTGGAACACAATTTGCAAAGTTAAATTGTTATTGCACATTTAGAAAAGAAAAGGAATTTTGGATCGTAAGCAGTGAACAAATATCCACAACGTCCCAAAATAATTACACTGTAGCACCACAAACAGCACGAAACGCTACATACAGCAGCGTACAGCACGAGCTGCCGGTGTCCCGAACTCACGTGACTTACGACCACCTCATGTTGAAACCTGCGCAGTAGGCTCACGTGCACTCTAGTTGTATCTCTCCTCTATGAATATTCCCTACGAATTCTTTCATTGTGTCGTTCGAGATGGTTTCACATTCTTCAATGCCCAGATATTTATAAGTTTTACCTGGCTCAAGATCTTGAATCACAGTGTGCGTATCAATTTCAATGTTCTCAGACGTCAATTTCCCTCTTTTTAAATTGATTTTTGCACACTTGTTAAGACCAAACTTCATGTAGATGTCATTGCTAAAGTCATTCACGACAGACAGCATTTGGGATAGAATCGCTTCATTCTTAGCAAACACTTTCAGATCATCCATGTAAAACAAATGTGATACTGGCCTTTCATCACCATGAAGCTTATAACCAAAGTCAGCTTGCGACAACTGTCTAGATAGTGGGATTAAACTAATGCAACACAGCAGAGGGGATAGTGAATCTCCTTGAAAAATACCCCTGTTGATCTGAATACTTCTGGTTTCTACTGCTTCCTTTCCACTGTGTATTAGTAACTTGGTACTCCGCGACTTCATACTAGCCTTGTAAAATTCAATAAGATTAGGATGAAATTGATAGATCTCCAGGGTCTTCAAAATCCAATCGCGTGTACACTATCAAAGGCCTTTTGATAGTCAATCCAAGCCATGCTCAAATTACGTTTTCGTTTCTTTACATCATTCAAGATGACTTTATTCAGTAGCAAGATTTCCTTACAGCCATAAGAGCCTTTACGACATCCTTTTTGTTCAACTGGCATCAGATGATTCTTATCTAGATGTCTGTACATTTTGTCAGCTATGGCTGCAGTTATAACTTTGTACAGTACTGACAGATAAGTGATTGGCCTGTAGTTCTTCGCCAAAGAGCTGTCTCCCGATTTGGGTAGCAAATATATGATGCCGCGTGTGAGCCATTCCGGGAGTTCCTTTGGGTTTTCTAAAATTGTATTAACAGCCTTTGCTAAATGAGAATGTATTGCTGTTAATTTCTTAATCCAATAAATCTGGATCTTATCAATCCCAGGTGACTTCCAGTTTCCCATGTTCTTAATTGCTTGGAAGAGGTCCTCTTCCGAGAATTGGTGAACATCTTCCACTGTTTCCACAAGTTCATAGGCAGCATCAACTTCAGATTGAATCCAAGATGCGTGTTTGTTGTAGGATCTGCTCTCCTCCCAGGTTCCTGCCCAAAATGCTTCTACGTAATCTTTTGAAGGAGTGACAGCTTTGCCATTCGGTTTTTTAGTCAGATTGCTATAGAATCTCTTCGCGTCTGTTTCAAACAACCGGTTCTGTACAAGGAAATCTATTCTGCGTTTGTAATGTCTAATTCTTTGAGCCCATGCTTGAATTTTCTCTTTTAGCTTCTCAACTACCATTAGCCTGCTTGTGTAATTTTCAATTCGGTATTTTTGTTGAACATTAAGCATCTTTCGTTGAACTTTAGAGGTGTGCGTTGATTTAGAAGATGCCTCGGCTAAGAGTGATATTGCACGCCGAGTATCGGCTATCCGTTTCATAATTCGCTTCGTCCATGGGGGTACTGGGCTGTTTACTCTGTTTTGCTGTCGGCCGTCGGTGTTCTTGGCTGGCCCCAGAATTATCTGAGATACTAGATATCCAGTTGCATACACGATGTGATTGATATCAGTAATATCTAGATCTCTACCTGGGGTCTGTACCACCTCATTTAAGACAGAATTTGCCGTCTCTATCACTCTCTTAGCTTTGGCATTTTCGTATATACTCCTCAACTGTGCACGAGATTCAAATGGAAGTTGACGAACTCTATCTCGCGTCGGAGGAGATTGTGCATCATGCCCTTCTCGTGTAATTCATTGCCAGATGAATTTTCACCACTGACGTGTGTTTCATTGAAAAGAACCTTCAACAGGACCATCGCTTTCAAGTTCAACATTTTCGTAATGTGGGTAGTTAGATCGAAGAACATACTCCGCGTTTCTCAAGGTTCATTACATTGCCCCCCGCAGGGCCCAGCAAGGGGTCCCTCCGATCGCCAGTCGGCATTACTAAACCCCATGGGATTTTCACTGACTGCTGAAGGCAGCCTCCTTCGCTGGCTAATGCAAGGTTCGGGCCTCCACTCTAATCAGTGGCCTGGTGTGCCAATCCAGTTTCTCTCCTGTACCCTCCATGGGCCGATAACAGGAAGTCCAAAGGTTCATGACCCTTCCCTCTCTACTTACTTCCCACTCTCCTCAAAATGGAGTACTTCTTCGTCTGACACCTGTACCTTCAACCTATTCAGCAAGGAAGGCCCTACCAGTAGCTAGGTTACCACTGACATAGCTTTAAGGCTCATGGGGGTACTCAAGCTGCACCACCAACTGCAAGGTCGTGTACTCCCTAGGTGGAGTTGTTATTATTATTGTTATTATTATTATTATTATTATTGTTATTATTATTATTATCCGAGGCGAAAATTACAAAAGTTCAAAATTTATTCAGCGCCTTTCTCCAACAAAAATATTAGTGATAGAGTGTTTTTCCTTAATGAAATCTGTCCCTTCGAATAAGCCAGGTACAATTTTCGAAAAATTTGAGAATCTTTCGCGTAATTTAGCGTCAAAATGCGGAGGAGAAAGTACGTGCTGTTGTAGCGCAACTATTTCAATTATGGATACACAGCTGTGTTCCAATTAATAGATCAAGTTTCTTACGAAAGGATACGCAGTTTTACTTAGGACAAAATTTAATACAAGGTTATAATCATCACTGCTTTTGCTCTATCAATAACATATTAACTTGCTACACGTTTTTCATGACAGTACCAACACTGCAGAACACACTGTTGAATGCATTTTTTTACTTTAATTTTTCATACTTCTCCTTCGGTTGTGCAGGAGGAGTTGGATCTTCCGCATTCCGTGATCCTTGAGGCGATCAAGAAGCATGAGGGAGTTTGTTTCAAGGAAGAGACGGTGAGAATACCTTCTGTTAAATTAAATTATTACAAGACTCAGGAAATAGTGTGGAGTGTTATATTAAAACCAGTAGTGAATTATTTTGTAAGCAGATAATACATATTTTATTTAGTTACCACTTATTTATGTTGTAATTCGGTCTGAAATAACGCAAAATGGAACTTGAGCGATCATGACGCAAGTTTAACTATTTTATTGGTAGTGTACTCGTATATGCTTGTGATCGTAAAATAGGCATATCATGCGCTCTGTCAGGCCCAAAAATTAAAAAAAAATAGGCATACGTCTTTAGGAGTCCCGGCAGAAAAATAAAGTAGCTCGACAGTAATATGAAAAGTAGCGGTGCTATAACAACACTTGAAAATCAAGATCTTTTACATTTAAAATACAAAATTCACACAGATGTATAGTCAACTGTGAGCAAACTGAGACTCAAAGCAGGGTTCAAAACCTTTTTATTTAGATGCTTTCCTTCGTTTTCAGAGTTTTTATAAACCTCTTTTGTTCTAGGATCCTCTTGCTCCAAGCTGTGATAATGTTTCTGTTTCTTCAGTAAAACAGGAGAGCGGTCTTAGTTTTCCAGGTTAGTAGTAATAACATTTTAACTTTGTATGTAACTCACTTAATAGACACGGCTGTTCGTCCTGCACCCCTTGATAGAACGTTGCGCTTCAAGAGCTGAAAGAAAGATCCGGCAGATCGGAGGAAGTCTTGCCCCACCGCCTGTCTCAGGGCTTGTGGTAAAAGCAAATCTCACTTCCCCAGAAACACAAATTTGAAGAATTGACCTTTCACTATGAGCAAATCTCGAGATCATTACACTACTCCTAGCTTTGTGAACACCAAGACGAGAACGGAGAAGTACAGATTGAATTTTTCGCGTCGCGTCACTTGGAAGGAGGCTACAATGCTCCTTTTTCCGTGGGTGAATTTTCCTCTGCCCTCACTCTCGCGAACGAGTCTGCTCCGGGACCAGGCTACATACAAAACCAAAATGCTGAAACATTACTGGAATTGGGTGGAACATGCCTTACCTAGGATTTGACGCGAAATCCTTTTTACTCCCATTCCCAAAGAAAGGAAGGACAAAACAAACCGTAAAATGACTGTGCATTCTGTCTCAGGCTGTTTCAAGCTGTTGTAGCAAACTAGCGCCCCCTTGCGAGAACTCACGCATCTGTACTCCACCTTCTTCCTAATTTTTCCATTTCCATATTAAGCCTGTAATATATATTTCTCAACCTGTAGATTACTGTGAACTTAATATTTTTAAATTTGAAGACCGTAGAACGCTTCGTTTAGGAGTTAAACGATATAGATTCAAAAACCTTGGCGTGCTATGCTGGTTGCATTTTATATGAATATTTAGGTGCTTGTTGTAAGCAAATCCTTTATATTTTTAAAGTCAAAGTGCAATTCGTCACGTCTCCTTGACATTTTCTTTCTTTAGAGACCTCATTTATGAAGATCGATTGCGTGAGAGAGCCGGAAAGGAAGGTATACTACTGAAATAATATAGGAGACGATTCTGAGCACGCGTCTGGTGTGGCTCGTGGAACATAGAAATCAACTCACACCTTGCGGTCTCAGGGGCCGGCTCTCATTGTTTTTAGTAGACTTTTATTCCTCAAGAAACGTCTGCGCCTTTGTGACAGACATCCCCCAGTTACCAGTTAGAAAATGGGCTCATTAATGGTACAGCATGAGTAATTCGAAGGGAAAACGATTCGAGGTGAAAATTTAAATCTTCAATTGCTCACAATTTGTCTCTGACCAATTCCTGTATTATTATTTTTTATTTATTTATTTATTTTTTGGTAAGAGAGCTTCAGGAGTTATCACATTGCAAAATAATGGAACACTACGAGACGACAGTTTCATTTCCTCAGAATAACTTGTCATTGTAGGGTGGTATTTCTGAACGAATGGAACTGAGTTTTACATTCTCGAATTTGTGTTATTATATATAAATAGATGTTGGTAGACTCCGGCAAAGTGAAAAGGTAAACCCGACACCGTATGACAAATCTCCGTGGAAGTTGTCATTTCTACGTATTTTTTCACCCAGAAGGTTTATGTGCTGTTAATTGTTGTAACTCCACTGCATGGCTCTGTAGAAAAAAAATATTTACGTGAAATGCAACCCGCAACGCACTGGGCAGCATTTTGAAACTATATCGTGAAATAACTCTTAAACGTGGCGTTCTAAGGCCATACAACCAAAATGTTGGGCCTCAAAGAAAGGTTTCTCGCATCGTAATCTACTGAATGAGCTTTTCTCGAATATTGTATTACATTTTTGCTGGTCCGGCGCTTCCTTATATTACCTCACCTGTTCAGAGACGTGCAGAATCTGCTAGTAAATGTGAATGAGAGGTAAAGAGAGCGGCAGAGACAGAGACGGACAGTGTGAGAAAGGGAGGGAGAGACAGTCAGAAACCGTGATGGAAAGGGAAAGGGGGAGGTGAAGGGCAGAACAACGTCTGCCGGATTTTCCTAGTTATCTGTAAAGGATTTTATCATTCGCGTCTAACGCACTGCGAGTGATAAGTTTTAGAACGAAGATAATATCTAAGACGTGTTAATATTTCATACTCTTAATTCTTGGAGACATATTTACCGTCTGTCATGCACTTACCAATGAAGGGGTTCATTCTTATCATCCACTACCTTGCCTCGTGTCTTGACACTTAAATGTTTCTTCCTCCTTTGTCCTTAAAATTGTCGTACGCGGTAAGAAAATGTGGACTGCTTTCGATAGTGTTGTGTAGTTGTGTTTGGTGGTAGTAAATAACATTTACGTACGTTCGCAGGCGCAGAGGGCTCTCCACCGCCACAGGACGAGGACCAGGACCAGGCGATGCCAGAGCGGCCTGCTAGCAGCGCCAGGACTCTTCCCTCAGCAACGGAGCTGCAGCCTCACGTGCGCCTGTTACGGATGCGGATTTCGAAATGCCGCGACTGCGGCGCCATCTTCGCCTCTTCCAATGATCTCGAGGATCACGAGCGCCAGCACTCGCGAATGCAGCCGTTGCGCCGCGGCGTCTGCGGAGCCTCTGTCACCGCGTCCAGCGACCTCGCTCCTCACAAGCGGCAGCGCGCAGCGGAGCGCCAATATCCATGCGACGTGTCCGGAAAGGCCTTTAATAAGGCAGCTCCTCACGCCCTTCACAAGCGCAGGCACTGGAGAGAGGGGCCTCATTCATGCGACGTGTGCGGGAAGGTTTCACAAGATTAAGCGACCTCATCAAACACAAGCGCATACACACAGGAGAACGTCCATATGTATGCGATGTCTGCGGAAAGGCTTTTAAAGAGTCACACGCCCTCGTCAAACACAAGCGCAAGCACACAGGAGAACACCCATATCTATGCGATGTGTGTGGAAAAGCTTTTAATAAGTCAGGCACCCTCGCCGTGCACAAGCGCACGCACACGGGAGAGCGCCCGTTTTCATGCGATGTGTGCGGGAAGGCTTTTAAAGAGTCAGGCGCCCTCGCTGTGCACAAGCGCACGCACACAGGAGATCGACCATATCTATGCGATGTGTGTGGAAAAGCTTTTAATAAGTCAGGCACCCTCGCCGTGCACAAGCGCACGCACACGGGAGAGCGACCATTTGCATGCGAATGTGTGCGGAAAGGCTTTTAAACTGTCTGGCGACCTCGTCACACACAAGCGCACGCACACGGGAGAGCGCCCATTTTCATGCGATGTGTGCGGGAAGACTTTAAAAAGTCAGGCACCCTCGCCGTGCACAAGCGCACGCACACGGGAGAGCGCCCGTTTTCATGCGATGTGTGCGGGAAGGCTTTTAATGAGTCTTGCACCCTCGCCGTGCACAAGCGCACGCACACGGGACAGCTGCCATTTGCATGCGAAGTGTGTGGAAAGGCTTTTAAGCATTCAGGCACGCTTGCCATGCACAAGCGCGCGCACACGGGAGAGCGCCCGTTTTCATGCGATGTATGCGGAAAAGCTTTCAATCATGCAAGCCACCTCGTCGTGCACAAGCGCACGCACACGGGAGAGCGCCCGTTTTCATGCGATGTGTGCGGAAAGGCTTTTAAACAGTCTGGCGGCCTCGTCACACACAAGCGCACGCACACGGGAGAGCGCCCGTTTTCATGCGATGTGTGCGGGAAGACTTTAAAAAAGTCAGGCACCCTCGCCGTGCACAAGCGCACGCACACGGGAGAGCGCCCGTTTTCATGCGATGTGTGCGGGAAGGCTTTTAAAGAGTCAGGCGCCCTCGCCGTGCACAAGCGCACGCACACGGGAGAGCGCCCGTTTTCTTGCGATGTGTGCGGAAAGGCTTTTATTAATTCAGGCAACCTCGCCGTGCACATGCGCACTCACTCGGGAGAGCGCCCAATTGGCTGCGACGCGTGCTCGCTTCGCTTCAGTAAAAAGGCCGCGATGATATCTCACTGGCAACGCGTTCACGAGACAAAGTGAGCTGTTGATATCGCTGGCTACTCCTGTGGGTGTCCAATAAACGAATACTAGCTGAATGTGGCGTCGCCGACGCAGTAAACTATTTCAAAAGTATCTTCATGTATAGAAAATTTCTTTCATACATTATTTCGTTCATGCGTAACTTTGTTCTAATATGTTCTTACAGTATCTGGCATTGGACTGAGTAGTAGCTGATAATGTTATTTTATTTATTTGTCAAAATAACAGTAAAAACTGTATATGACGTGTGGGGAAAGAAATGTATCTGCGCACATTTCTTGAGGGCCAGAATTAAAAGAAAGAAAAAAAAAAAAAAAAACACGAAAAAATGAATTTAGAAAATAATTATTTTAGAAAATAAAGATATTTGAAAAATGTTTGTTCCCGAGTTATAGAAAATCAATTTCAACTGTAAATGAACTACAAGCAAAAGGAGTGCTCAACAAAACGTGCGCACAGTGAAGCTACATTTATGTCCAGAAGCAAAACAAGGGGCATCTCAGCATTTGCTCAATGGATCAGGGAAACTGGACAAAAACCTGATCGAGATGGGGGTCATTGACCCGGAAGCTGAAGTACATTTCTTGTTACATGCGTATAAATATTTTTTTAAATGTATACAATGCAAACATAAACTAATTCATTATATATCTTTGTTTTGTTACATTAAACATTATTTTTCTTTTTCACGATCAGTATAGTCTCTAATTGTATAGAAACAGTTTTGCAGCAGAAAAGATTTACTTTAACTTAAATTTGTGTACCGACTTTAATTGTTTTATGTCATCTGGCAATGCGTTGTAAAGTAACGTACATGTATTGTATGTTGATTTCTTGTACTGAGCTGTGATACTGACACTTGATGCACGTGATTCTACGGCGTGTGTTGTAATTATCAATATTGCATGAAAATATGTTCCCTCCGTTAGTAGGTCATTTTTGACAAATATTACAGATTCGTAAATAAATAGAGAAGGCAATGGAAGGATTCCCAGCTCAATGAAAAGAGGCTTGCAGGAATCACGTGGAAGGCATTGTTTCATTATTCGAATAATTTTCTTTTGCAATCTGAAGGTCTGAATACTAGAGGATGAGCTTCCCCAGAATATTATGCCATATCTCAGGCGGGAATGTACATTTGCAAAATAAACGCACGAGCTGCATGAAGGCTGACAGAATTTGAAAGAATTCTGAATGCATAGCATAATGAACTTAATTTAGTGTTTAATTCTGTTATATGTACATTCCATTTTGAGGTTTGATTGATTGAAAGACCTAAAATTTTGTTGCCTCAACATCAGCTAATTGCATATTGTTCATTTTCAATGGAACATGCGATTTCCGATTTGAGATGCAAAAATGCATTGAAACAGTTTTTCTTTCGTTAACAATTAATTTGTTATTATTAAACCAATTTGAAACTCTGAAATTGTACTATTTACTGCTCTTTTTTGCAAAGAAACATTCGTGTCATCAGCAAACAGAACCGTTCTTCCATTTTTAATAGACGAGGGCATATCGTTTACATATAACAGAAAGAGAATAGGACCTAAGATCGAACCTTGCGGGACCCCATGCACAATTGGCAAAGAATTGGAAATATAAGTATGTAATGTCCTTTCCTGCCAGTATGGTATTTCTACTCTTTGAGTCCGATGTTTAAGGTAAGAAGTTATCCAATCTAGGGCAATACCACGAATTCCATACGAAGGTAATTTTGAGAGCAAGATCTTATGGTCAATAACGTCAAAAGCTTTCGAGAGATCTAAGAATATTCCAATGGGTACTTCATTTTGGTCTATTGATGAAGCAACATCTTTGAGAAAAGAAAAATGGCAGTTTCCGTAGATTTTGATTTTCTAAAACCGTGTTGTGAGTCTGAAAACGCTCTGTTTTTCCTGAGAAATGTTTCCATTCGTAAGTAGAAAAGCCTTTCTAATATTTTTGAGAAAACTGACAAAAGAGAAATTGGCCGGTAATTTTGAATATCATTTTTGTTCCCTTTTTTAAAAAGTGGCTTAATTTTTGCTGTTTTGAAATATCTGGAAATATTCCTGTACATAAAGAAGCATTGAAATGTGAGTTAACGGATGTATAAAGGTAGGTGCACAAGTTTTTAATAAACAATCGGAAATTCATCTAAACCAGATGAATATTTATTTTTTAGTTTACTGACTATTCTGAGGATTTCGTTGGGAGAAGTTTCGGGAATAAACATCGTATCTGAAATTTTTTGGGAAGTGTAAAATGTTGAATTTTGTGATTTTAGTCCCTTCGTGTGATCAGACGCAATTCTGGAAAAGTGTTTGTTGAAGAGACTGGCAACTTTTTCCGGATTACTCGTTTCTCTTTCATTATCCTTTAAAATAACATTCTCTACAAGGTATCGAGATGATGTGGTTGTATTTTTTACGATATCCCACATTGCTTTAGTTTTGTTACTAGCGCTCAAAATGCCCTGACTATTTTTCATTATTTTTGCCTGAACTATTACTTTTCTTAAATTCTTTTATATTCTCGGAAGTATATATGGAAACCGGGTGATACGTTATGATGTTAGAAATAAAGTAAAGCGTACGTTTGTTTTACACGATGTTCTAATTCCTTGTGTGATCCAAGTATTACTTTTGCTTGAAATGTTTAATTTTCTCTTTTTAAGAGGAAAGCACGCGTTAAAATGAATTGAAAGCTTGGAGAAAAATAAATTATATTTTTCATTTGTGTCAACAGCGTTATAAACCTTCGTCCCATGATTCCTTCATCAAGTAGTCCGTAAATAATTTTATATTAACTTTAGTGAATGCTCTGCACATGCGTGTATTATTTATCGTGTCAGTGTTTATGTTCCTAGTAATTGTAAGAATTTGTGCATCGTGGTCACTGTATCCTGTATGTTATATCTGCCTTCAAATATCCCCACATCCAAGGGCCTTGTATGTTACCTTCATATGGGATATGAAGTTGTAATATTGCAATTTAAAAATTATAATTGTCGTAAGATGTACTTGAAGGTATTGAAGATGCGAATATTTAAAAGTTTAGCCGTGTGATTTAAGTACCAAAGAATGAGGATTTCTGTTCAAAAGGAGTTGGAGCTATCACATCAGAAAACAGAAGCGATTCTAGTTACGAAAACTACTAGTGTGTGTTACTAGTGAAAATTACTAGTGTGTGGGTAACGCTGGTTGAATTAAGAAGTGTCTGTGAGTTTTCTTGAAGTTCTTTTTCAAGTTGCGCCTGAAAAGTTTAAAGTTTTATCTTAAGTTTGGCCTGTAGTTCAAATTTTCACGAGAAATGGGGTTTGTTTCCCGATTTGTAGTAAGCATATTTTAGTTTAGGTCTATTTGATGTAACATTTTATAAACTCACATGTGTTTTAAATTTTTAAATAAAGGACCATTGGGTGGAAGTGCTTCGTTTTTGGTTGTGATACGAGCTCATGCATGCCTTCTCGTAATTTCCAGGAAATGAAGAATCTAAGGAATGGTTAAACATCTTAAAAGAGCCGACATAGGTAGATAATGCATTTTTGTACCATTATTTCTGTGTGAACGTATTGAACATAAGTATTTCTCTTCGCTATATTAAAATTTTAACCACCATACTGACAATTTAATGTAGAATTCAACATGTACGGTGCAGTTGAAAATTCTAATATGAAGAAGATAAGTTCATGGTATAGTTCATAATTAGGAAATAAGAAAACAAATAATAAAAATTAGTGTTGCAACTGTGTTTTAGAAATTGCTTGCTCCAAAAGAATGTCATGCATTAAATTATATATATATATATATATATATATATATATATATATATATATACACACACACACACACACACACATTTATACATATATATACAGGGTGAGTCACGTAACTTTAGCACCTCCTGTAACTTTTGAACGGTTGAAGTTGTTGCAATGCAGTGTGTGTATATATGTGTATATATATGTGTGTGTGTGTATATATATATATATATATATATATATATATATATATATATATATATATATATAGAGAGAGAGAGAGAGAGGAGAGAGAGAGAGAGAGGAGAGAGAGAGAGAGAGAGAGAGAGAGATTTGTCTTTAATATTTATAATTTACAATTTAAAAATTACACATATTTTAGAAATAAATTTATATTTTATTTAAAAGTGAACAATAATTTTTTGTTTGGAACCTTGTAAATTTTATTCTTTGAGTATTGTTTTAGAAAAGTTCTTTTGTATCTTCAGATACTGATGATGTTTCTCTTAGGAAACTGTGTGTGTGTGGGGGTGTGGGTGTGTGGGGGGTGTGGGTGTGTGTGGGTGTGTGTGGGTGTGTGTGTGTGTGTGTGTGTGTGTGGGTGTGTATGTGTGGGAGTGTGGGTGTGTGTGGGTGGGGGTGGTGGGGGTGTGTGTGGGGGGGGGTGTGGGTGTGGGCGTCCTTGATACCGAAAACCCAGTTGAAAGGGAAAACGTCTCGTCTGTCCGCCCGTCCGTCTCTGTCCGTCTGGTGAACACTGCTAGCGCCTAAACCATACGCACGATTCTTCCCAAAATGGATATTCCCCGGTCGATCTGATTCTAGTCGAAGCTGTGAGATTTGAAAAAGATTCTTCAAAATTTGGGGGTACTTTATATGAAGCCCCCCGGGGATTTTTCAAAATTTTCTCAAAAACGGCTCCAAATTTTTTCTTCAAATTTTCTTGTATGAATAGAGTAAAATACACTTTTTAACATGGCATAGGTTTGATTTCACGTACAGCTCAGAATTTCGAAAATTGTGGAAGTTTGACTTTTTTCGGCGTCTTTCTCGAACTACAAAATTGAAGATAGAAATTTTTCTTGAAATAAAATTTGTTCTGCATATTGAGTTCTTTCATAAAGGTCATGTAAATGGTTTTCAAAATTTAGTAGTTTTCGCGCAATATGTGCAATTTTTAAAAATTTCAAAAACTAGATTTTCTCAAAAACGGATCTAAATTTTTTCTTAACTTTTGGTAGGGATAGTGATAAATGTACTCTATCAGATGACATAAAAGCCATATTGTTCTGTAGGTTGGTTTTTTCAAAAATTACAAAAATGTAAATTTTTTCACATGTTTCTCACGTCCGATAATATTTACATTAGCGGCGATTTTTTTCACATTATTATATTTACGAGTACATGTGCTTTAAATAATGTCAAATAATGTTTCTCGGAAACACAACAGTTTCAGTGAAAAGTAGCCCAAAATTTCGCATTTTCAGAAACGCTCAAACGCATTTTCTCATATATGGCTGCAAATTTTTTCTTCAAACTTTTGTAACGGATAGCCCTAAATATACTCTTTAAGCTATACTAAAGTTTATTTTCAGTTTTGTTTTTCAAAAAATTACATCATTGTAATTTTTTTGAAAGATCTCTCACATCTTTAATATGCACAATACCGGCAATTTGTAAAGATTATTATATTTGTGAGTGTAAGTGCTTCAAATAACTTCAAATTAAAGTATTTTGAAAACTCAAACATTTTCTGTGAAAATGAGCTTCAAAATTGCATTTTTAGTAGCGCTAAAACGCCATTTTCTCTTAACGGCACATAATTTTTAAAAGAAAATTGCCATTTATGGCTAGGTTTTTGTGTTTTTTAATATTTTAAAATTAATGTTTCCATTCTACCAATAGGAAACCGAAAAATTAAAGAAAATGACAAACGAATGTACTTTTGGCGGTGATAGATGACAGCTGGCAAGAAAGAATTTGTAGCAATTCCGAATAGCTAGCGAAGACCCAAGGAAATAGAAAACTAATACGGGAAAGTCTGTGCCATTCTGTAGCACTATTAGTTTATACATATCTTTAGGGTCCCAAACATGAAATTAACAAAATCAATATCTGGTCTCATTCCAATAAAGAAATCTTCACCAACAGAGTAATTATATGTGGAATCAGCTAGGAAATTCTCTTTTTGCAAACAACACAAGAATTCAAAACCAATTATGATTAATATAAAATCCATGAACTTAAGGACAAGACACCTTTTTCCTTTTATAATATGCAGAGCAGCGCCTCCAGTACATACTTCCAGCTTGTCTGAAGCTTGTAATACATTCTCAACATCAAACAATGAATGTAACTCTGTACTAAAAGAGAAATTTTCATTTTCAAATAAAATATTAAAATTTGGATTTTTAACAAGAATAACTTATAAAATAAATAAATGTAGTTTATTATAATTCAACTCAATTCTTTATTTTAATATTAGTAATATTCAATTTATACACATTATTTTCTGAAATAATTACAATCTTATGACTTTCAATTCTCAGTATCACATATAACCCACTTACAAACAGTAAACATATACAGTTTACATACTTTCTTCATTTCCTAAATATATAAAGTACATAATGTCACATAAGTAACTTATATATCAACTTTACATTTACTGCAGAAGTATCATTATTAACATTCATTTGCCTGTACTTAAAATTCATAATGCTGTTGGATATGTGCAAACCGTTCATTGTAAAATTGCTTTGACTATGAATTTATTAAGTAGAATAATTTACTTTTGAGAAAAGCCTTATGTTATTCTTGTAACTTTTCATGACATCTGGTGACAGGTAGAATATCTTAATTTCGGCTTTTGTAGGGCTTTTCTCACAGAGTATTATGAGTTATGATTGTGTTATTGTCCATTGTAGTGCTATGGTGGTGCACAGAAATGGGGCCATGTTGTTTTCAACTGATAACATGGTTCTGAGTGTTGATAAACATGGGAAGGAAAGAATTTAAATTATTAAAAGTATTTTTTATGTGAAACTCATGACCCAATTTGTGTTATGGTTGTCACAAATTGTTTTTTAATTTTAACATTTCTTTCACCTGAAATTTACTTGCATTTTTCCCTCAAACCTATATTTTTACTGTGAAAGTTTCCATACTATTCCCGAACTGTTTATACGGTTCTCCGTTATCTGAATTGTATTCTCACTATTAACTTCTATGAAACCTAAAAACCACTTAATTTCACTTCCATTTAGATGGCTTCAAAACTAAAATTAATTTCAAGAATAAATATGAAGGTCTTCATCCTTGAAGAACTTTTTAGAACCACTGCACAGAATAATCACCACCAT
>JAHLJT010002630.1:107531640-107625043 GCA_031308135.1 Acheta domesticus | reverse complement strand
TAAAATGAAGTTAAGAGCAAATTGGAACTAATTTTAACCCCGTATCATCATAAAGCATGCATTTTAAATATAAAGAAGACGGAAAGTAATTGGAACATCAATGAAAATGAAAACTATATTTATAAAAAAAGCGGAAATAAATGCAGCACCAGAAGCAAATGTTAAGGGGTACATACGGTTATCAAATGGTAAATTTAGTGATTTTTAAATATTTTCTTTTTGCTAAACTGTGCAAGCTTTTATCTTACATTTTTTACAATGCATTAACAAAATTCAGGGGATAAGAAAAATGTCAGTTTGAATAAAAAATACTACAACAATCACAAATAACAATGTAAATTGTACACTACAACAATACGTCTTGGTACGGTTTTTCCTTGTAACCCAAGTTGTAATTAACTTTCAATATTTATTTTTATTTGGAAATGTAGGTAAAACACCAGGTGTGAACATTTACGACAATAAAAAAGCTAGTTCTTCGATAAACATTTTAAAAATCTTATTCTTTTTTGTTTACATTTTCCTTTTAAAAAAAATATTAAAAATTGTAACTTCCACAAATTTCTATGTAAAAGATTTCATTGTAGTAAATGTTGTTCGTGTCCATATGTAGAACGTTTTCTGAAAATCTGAATAAGATCCATAGGTTAGAAAAAAGTTATCAGGCAACCATTTCAAAAATAGACGTTTTAAGAAAATCGGTGTTAAAATTTGAAACCATTTTACATGTCACATAAAATGAAGTGAGTGCGTAAAACTGGCCTGGCGCATAAGTTAGTTCTTGTTCTTCCTCTTTCTGTGCTTCAATATCCTATTAGAGCCTTATCTTACTTTTGTGTCCTCTGTTGTTGACAATTTTGCTATTTTTCTCTGAAGAGTACACTCTTCGGCATCCTTATTATTCAAGCATTTAATCATGTACTAATGTTCTAATGGTATTCACAGTCTTTCTATTTGTTTTTTTTTCCACTCATACCATTGTTAAAATAATAACACCATTTTTATGCCAATTTCTACAATTAAAAAAAAGCCAGTCTTTCGACACACTTTCCAATTTTTTGATAGAATTGCATTTTGCATTTACATTTAGTATCATACCACTAATATTTTTTTAAAAGATTTGGGTCCCTTAGGTCATGGAAAACTGGTTTTATAGCTTCCATGACTGCCATTGATTTGTTGTTTTTGTGCCTGTGTTGGCATAATGTTTCCTAGCACTTCTTTCTGGTAAAATACTTGGTCGCTACGGGCACTAGGTATGTCATGGAGCTATGAATTAGCTATTCTTAGCTCCATGAGGTATGTGTTCCTCTAGGACAAAGAGAATGAATTGATTTCTCATCTGTTGATCTCTTGTGAAACCACGTGGTCGAATTGGTTTCATGTCTTCACAGCAGATCTATTTGTTCTTATTACATTTCCATAATAAATGTCGTAATGACACTGTCAAGCGGAATAATAACAGAAGAAATATAAAATAATAACCAAAGAAAAACAGAAAGTATGAGAAATTCCTAGTTGAAACACACAACACTCTTAACGCTGTAACTTCACTCCGCAACGAACGGACCTTAGTACGAGAAATTAACAACTCTAAAGAAGATATAAGATGAAAATAAAAATAAATTGAATGATCAGCACGAAGGGTGCGGGGGCGGGCCTACTTGTAGTAGGCTTTTAGTAGATGTTGCCCGCACAAAGGCAGATATTCTTCATAACTAGAGACCGAAAAATATATGGTATGAACCGTCAAAATATGTACATAAATATGTAATGAAAATTGTAAGAATATGTAATAAATATGTAAAATTGGATATATATTAATATTAAAATACCCTAATTATAAAACTCAATTACGTAATACGAATTCACATTTATAAAAAAACTCCTATAGAAATTTTAAAATCAATGCGAACGTTTTTAAATCTTTTGGAAAGCACAGATTGATGTAACTTGCACCATACAACTTTCCGATCAGTAGTAAAACCTTCACAAAATGTTATTCAGGAATGTAGTTTAGCAGCCAGACTCGAAGCAATAGAAGCCATCGTACAAAACTAGCGAAATCTACGACCAGCGAACATCACTACAAAAAGGAATATTCTCATCGAACTGTTATACGACGGCGATCGGCAATGTTTTTTTGGAAATTAAGGTTAGGGGTCGCCAAACGCGGCGTCAGTGATACTTTTCACACCTAAAGGAGAGTGATTTGTCGCTGACGCGCACTTCCCGCCACTGAGATACCTGAGGCAGGCGCGTCTTCACGAAGTGCACCTCGAGTGGAGTGCGCAGTAGCATGCAGTGATAATAAAGGAAAGATGCTATTTTTAAAAAAATGCTTCTTGTCATTAAAATATGTACGAAAATTGATATAATAAAAATAAATGTTGAGAAAATCGCGAAATATGTAAAATATGTAACGAAAAAATTGGATATTGTGTTAGGGAGGGTAATATATTCGCCAAGACAAAAAATTTGAGAAATGTAACTAAAAAACAAAAAAAATATGTAATTACATAAAAA
Source organism: Acheta domesticus (assembly GCA_031308135.1). Lineage (NCBI taxonomy): Eukaryota > Metazoa > Arthropoda > Insecta > Orthoptera > Gryllidae > Acheta > Acheta domesticus. The sequence goes on along the minus strand of JAHLJT010002630.1, from coordinate 107,622,517 downwards.
TCAGGCCGCTATTCATAACTCCCTAAACAATCACCACGTCGTTATGAAACTTAACACGTAAACAAAGGTAATGGAACAGATTATTTTGGTATTGTTTTTAAAAAACTCATTTTTTTCGACCCATAACTGTATGTACCCCTTAAGACATCGCGTGTCGGCGCGGAGGCCATCGGAGAGACGGCAACACCGCCAGCTATCGATATGAGATCGGAAACGAGAGTACAAAGCAATTAATTTTGATATGTGAAGAGAAATAAAGAATATTTTTAATTTTTCTAGTACGAGTTTGAGCTAAATTGGAAGCAAATAAAAGGAGAATCAGGAAATGTTAAGAGAAAATAATGCTAATAGATGCCGCCAGTAATAAATTAAACGAAGATAAAGCGAAATTAGATTCCGTCTATAATATTAAACGAAAATGCGAAATTAGAAGCTAAATGTGAAGGGATTAAAACTTAATGCAGCAAATTTCTTGAAATGAATAAACAAAATACACTTATTAACATGGCATAGGTCCGATTTTCACGGATAACTCTGAATTTTCGAAAATTGTGAAAGTTTGAAATTTTTTCGGCGTCTTTCTCCAACTACAAAATTGAAGATAGAGATTTTTTCTTCAAATAAAATTTGTTCTGCATATTGAGTTCTTTCATAAAGGTCATGTAATTGTTTTCAAAATTTTAGTAGTTTTCGCGCAATATTGCGTGCAATATGTGCAATTTTAAAAAATTACAAAAACAAGATTTTCTCAAAAAACGGCTCCAAATTTTTTCTTTAAACTTTTGGTAGGGATAGTGCTAAATGTACTGTATTAGATGACATAAACGCCATATTGCTATATTCTTTTGTTTTTTCCAAAATTACAAAAATGTATTTTTTTTTTACTTTCTTCCCACGTTAATATTTACATTAGCGGCAATTTGTTGGCATAATTATTTATATGCGTTCATGTGCTTTAAATAATGTCAAGTTTTCTCGAAAACAACCGTTTTCTGTGAAAAGTAGCTCAAATTTCCGCATTTTCAGAAACGCTCAAACGCCATTTTCTCATATATGGCTAAAAATTTCTTCAAACTTTTGTAACGGATAGTGCTAATTACACTCTTTAGTATGAGCGTAAAGTTTATTTTGAGGTTTTTTTGTTTTTTCAAAAATTACATAAATGTAATTTTTTGAAAGATCTCTCACATCTTTAATATGCACATTACCAGCAATTTGTAAACTATTATATTTGTGAGTGTAAGTGCTTCAAATAACTTCAAATAAAGTATTTTGAAAACTCAAAAATTTTCTGTGAAAATGAGCTTCAAATTTCGCATTTTTAGTAGCGCTAAAACGCCATTTTCTCTTAAACGGCACATAATTTTTAAAAGAAAATTGCCATTTAGGACTAGGTTTTTGTGTTCTTTAATATTCTAAAATTAATGTTTCCGTTCTACCAATAGGAAACCGAAAAATTAAGAAAATGACAAAAAATATACTTTTGGCGGTGATAGATGGCAGCTGGCAAGAAAGAGTATGTGGCAATTCCGAATAGCTAGCGAAGACCCAAGGAAATAGAAAACTAATACGGGAAAGTCTGTGCCTTTCTGTATCACAACTAGTTATTTTAGGTATTGATATAAGTTGCATATTACAATGTTCTATTGTTCTGCCAATAATTGTTTATCATGACAAACTCCGTTTTGATTCAATTTTTGGTCTACAAAGTGTGTATCATTGTGTTTTGTTCATTGTCAGGCCAACTACATTCTCAGTGGTAATGCTGATCCCTATTAGATTGTGAATTGTCTTGTGTCATGAATGCAATATTTGATTTATAGCTCAGTTGTTAGAACATATGTCCAGTTATCAGAAAGTCACAGGCTCGGTTTCTGGTGCAATCGAATATTTGCACTTTCGCAATCCATTTTCAGATTTCAATTGCGGTGCATAAGCTTTGTTGGACCTGTTCCACTCTTCGTTCTACTGTCCATAAACAATGTTTAGATGATGAAAGTGATTTATTTTGCTTGTAGGATTGGGACATTTGACATGCCCCACGACGTTATCTTTCGTACTTGCAACATAAAATGGCATTTTTACCGCTTGTATCATAACTATTTGTTTTGCCTGTGCAAAGGTGTGGTATTGTTTTCATTTGTTTCTTTTCACCACTGTTCATGGATAATGTTCTGTAATAATGCAGTATTCACATTTATTTGGCGTGTGTACAAGCAAGTAAGTTTGCATTTCAGCTGGTGTACCGTGTTTAATGCCCTGTGTGATACAAATTGTTAACATTAACCCATTTTCCCAAATTATTTTTACTGCAGTTATTTTAATGAAATTCAAAAAATCATCATAATTGAGTGCTAGTTTTTTAATTTTATCAAAACATAATTCAAATTATTAATTTGGGTAGGCGTGGAGGGCTGTCCTCATATGAGGACGCTGGGACTTGGTATGAAGTTTTCCGCAATAATAAAAGTAAGTCTTCATAACAAACGTTTATGCCATTGGATTCGAATTTTGTAATTAGTTTTAGAAATTTTAAACTAAACTAAAATAAAATAATTAAACAACTTAATTACGTGTTATTGTAATGTATCAACAAAGCAAATACAATTACCCTAGAAGAATATTTTCAAAAAAAGAACTTGATGGTAATAATTGAACAGACTTATACAACAAACATATTTTTTAATGATCTTGTACAGCTAAGATTGTAGTACAAAAGTAATTTGAGAAAAATCTACTTTGTTTTCTGAAGTGGAATAGACCAAAACAATCCACACAGAGAGTAATATTGCATTTAGCACAATATTTGCGAGGTTTGCATATGCATGATGGCTGCTGATATTATGCATAAGCAATCCTCGTGATAATGAGTCTTTTTCTATCGAATCTTACGTTAGGCAACATTCGGCTAGAGAAGACAAAATATACTTTCTTTCTTGCAGATTCTTGGACCTTTTATAGTTCGATTTTTATAAATCTACCTCTGAGGCCCGTCTTCCGAATGAAAACTATCGCGGCATTTCGCGTCTTTCTCGGTCGTTCCGCTAGATGTTGCATGATCAAGCAGTGATTGATATGGTCGCGATCATGTTACTTCTAGCGGCACGACAGAGAAAACCGCGAAATGCCGCGATATATTCCATCGTGAAGACGTGCCTGGAGAGGCAGCTTTATGAAAATCGCGTCTTTCTCAGTCGTGCCGGTAGATGTCACATAATCAAGCAGATTTCGCATAACCAAGCAGTGCAAGATCAAGCAGTCACATGATCAATCATGCGAGATGTAGCGGCACGATCATTACTCGAATAAACAACATGAAATGCAAATTCCAACTCTTTTACAAGTTCTTCACTTCACGACAAAATTGTATAACACAAAATCCCAGCGTCCTCATATGAGGACGACACTAAAATATCAACATCTCGAAAACATTGAATCAACTGCACAATTTTATATTCTTCGTAAAGTATGAGCACAAACTAACACTATGTAGTCAGTTTAGCAACTCACCGAAATTTAAAAAAGTAGATATAATCAAATTTTTATCACACAAAGTATAAACTCTCTAACTTAGGAAGCTAGAAAAACTACAAGAATATAAATCTGAACAGTAACAAACGCTTATATTTGTGAATTTTGCGTTTATATTTTTAAATGAACCTTTGCAGTGTTGCCACACAACACTGTGATGGAGAACACAATTTACGATGTAATGAAATAATAAAAAAATTCACTGTCCTCAAATGAGGACGCTGGTACTTAATGGGTTAATGGAATTAAAAAATCGTATAATATCGATATGCTCAAAAAATACTAATTTTCCTACCCTAATTTGACTTCTCCTTCCAGAAAATTATTATAATTATTATTTGGTATTTTTTAATAAATTAAGGATAAATTATGGAAGTGAAATTTTATAATTCCCGCGTAGCTGGTTTTATTTCAAATTTACTGATTACTTCTACGCTATTGGCTGTCCGTTTGCCAAATAGAAATAATACAAACCAATGTGGAGGACCGGAAGTTGTTCAGACACGGCTACTCCGTTATAACATTGAGTGCCGTCTCTGATATTTACTCTTTGTGCAGGAGAATATTGCTTGTTATAGAGGAAGTTTGATTTACAGCATTGTCGACAACATAATATAAATTGTTCGTTTGTGATTTGTGAACTGGCTGAGATAATGATGGAAGATATTAATATTTTAGCGGAAAGCATTATCAAAATAGAAGCGGTAAGAATTTCTGTATATTTGACATGATGTTGAAATGTTATTTGTCAAATTAAGATGTCCGATAATTTAGGGCATTGTCTTATGAAAAGTAAATTTTTGAAGCTCAAACTCAGTTGTATTAGATGCTGTAAGTGAGCATGTGTTCATGATTTGCTTACTTTTAAATGATTGTTTTGTGTTACCTCTAGGTTAAAGAAGAACCGATTGATATGAAAGACGATATTTCCTGGAATGCCTGTGTGAGTAATATTTGCATTCATGTCATGATTTAATCTGTGTTTTCTGGTGAATGGAAAGTTTTTGTTGGTTTGACATATTAATATTTGGAAGGAGTAGCCACAATTATGAAAGTAGATATTTCAGCATTGAAGAATGCTGAGAGATGGGTGATGGTGTGTTAGGTTTCAGTGCTCAGTGCTGGTTGAATTTCTGATTGGAGAAGGAGAAAATTCGAGCTTCCACAAAAAAGCCTGATTTGTTGTTATGGCTGAAGGAGAACTGTGAATTTGAAGGTGAATCTGATTTAATAGTGTTTATGCTTAAAAGGTGGCTTCTGAAAGTAATACCATGCTATGGAAACCAAATGCTATCTACCTTCTGCCTCCATGGATATAATGTTAATCCTGCATGAGGAGATTAAAAAGAAAGGGATGTTAACTTCACTGGAGAGATGTAACAACATTTGCATTTGAATGCACCATGAACCATCTCCTTTGTGAACACTTCATTTGATTTGAAATTTCAAACTTTTGAATTGGAAGTTTGCTTTAGGTGTATTAAATTTAACTGCATTAATCTGTATATTAAAAAGCGGCTTGTAGACAAAATATTCTTGAGTGTGTTCTTTTTAGGGAATTTTCATGTAGCATATCTGTGATTCAAATGGTGTTTGTCAAATCTGCTAGTCAAATGGAACTTCCTTTGGTATATCTTAAATTATTTTCAAATTTAACCTTTGTTACAGATCTTTTACAATAGCAATTTCTAACACTATTTGGCTATCCAAATAACTTAGGATTATTAGAACTCTTTTGAAAATATAAAATAAAAAACGCTAAAATTTGCAAATCCTTCGTTAAGTTGTTGAATAAATAATCCATCAATACAGGTCAAAAATATTTAACAAAAAACATGTAGAATTTTTAACTAACAAAAGATTGAGATATTTTCACAAATTAGTATAAATGAATTAAATTTGTAGTTCATATTAATTTTATCATCAATCAAATAGCAATATTTGAATTTATTTTGTTATATTGTTAGTAAATTCTAATTAAATATATTAAATTAATATCTAATTAATTCTTATAATATATATTATTAATATCTAATTAATTCTTATAATATCTAATTAATAATTATCTAATTAAATATATTAAATATTTAATTTCTTTTTAGTGTTTTTAAATGTAGTTTAAAAATGATGATAATGGTATATAATCACATTAGCATTTTACATAAGTTTTCAGTCACTAACGGTCTGACGTTTTAATGAAACCAGAAAAAATAATTTTCATTGGGTGTTGCTGAAACATAGTGTATTTTGAACAGTGTGAGATGGGATAATTTAAAAAAAAAAAATTTTTTTTTTGTATTAAATTAAGAACAATGTTTATTTGTTTATTTTTGTATGCAAAACCATACTTTTGTTCTGATTGTAACCCTTAAGTGGGAACACTGGTCTCTCAGACCCTATGTCTATTTCGTTTTGCTAATTTGTCTATACTGATTATTCAATGCTGAGCTATGTATCATTCGAGAGTTGCTATTTACTTATAATATTACATGAAATTGTGGAAATTCTTTCGTGAACAGATGTGAATGGTTAAGATGGCTATGTCCTGTGTGAAGTCTTGCAACAATAGTTTCTTATTTGAAGGAAAGGAGCATTTTTTTTTTGAAAAATACTTTTTCTGATTTGGTAGAAGTGACTAGAATGTGCAGTGTTCCAGTGGAGCTTAAGACCTCAGTGGAGTTCTTTGTTTATATTAATATGTGAAACTATTTTATCTTGGAGAGAGAGTTTAGTTGCTTGCTTAGCAGCTGAATCCACCAGGATATTACCTTGGATTCTTTTATGGGATGGCAGCTTGAAGGATTATTTATAGAAGACAATATAAAATTTACTGCAGAAATTGAGAATCAAAACTAATAAATCTTTTAGATATAACCATTCATGAATGTAACATGGGGTTATACATGGAACCCCATGTATTGCCCCCCATGGGGCATGTACATTATGCATCAGAACATCCCTTGTCTCAAAAATTGGGGTTATATATGGTCTAGTAGATAGGACTACTAAATTAGGAAATTTTAAATTTCATGAACAAAAATTGGAAAGAGTTTTAAAAATACTATTACGATATAATAATCCTGCCACCTTTGCCAAAAGATATATGAACAAAAGAATGTTCAAATTAAGGAATGACATCAAAAAAGACAGAGAAACTACAGAAGGTCCTTGTATTGTGCTGCCGTATATTACCTCTCTTACCAACAGAAATTTTGGGCGTTTCAGAGACAATCATCTTAAATTTATGATGGGATACAAATGTACAAAAAAGAATCAGATTGTTAAAAACCTTAAAGAAAAATTTAACAATTTGAATCAGGATAATATAGTATTATACACGCTGGATTTCTTGAGCCCCGGTATACTTACCCTCACTCCTTTGCCAACTTTAGTTGAATTAAGAATAAATGGTAGCAACGAGCGTTGTAGACAAAATCTGGTAATTCGCTCCCATGTAATAGAAACTATTTTGCATTGAAAACATAACTTCAATTTTGATATAAAGTACCTTCTGTCAAAATATCCTAACTCCTCTCGCAACTAGTGAAGCAAGAGCTCAAGAAACATGGGCCTATAATGTATCAAATTGCTTGTAAGGATTGCCAACTTAATTAGTCGCTGATTGATGTATAATAGATCTATAGTCCTATTTGAATTGTATTAATGCATTGTATGTGAGAATAAACATTTTTTTGCTGGAGAGAGAATGTATTGAGGTTTTGAGTAGGATGTTTTGAATTTGGTTTTGCAAATCCAATGAACAAATTTGTTGAGGGTTGATTGTGCTTGTTGTTTAGTGGTGCGAATCTTATTGCCACTGAGTGTTACAGAGAAGTCATCTGCAAGTATACTTTTAGGTGTCGAGGGACTTACAAAGTTCTGTTGTTGATTGTGATTAAAAACATGAATATACAGATAATAGACCCTTGAAGGTCATAGTTTCGGATGCAGTATTTTTTGGTTAAAGTAATTTGTAATTAAAAACCTTTAGATGTATTTTTTATGAAATTTGCTATAAATATCAAGATATTACCAGTTATTCTCCATCGAAGTAATATGTAATTAAGTCTATTTTACTCTTTTTAAGGATTGCCATTTTGATCGATTTTCTCCAAGAGTTTGGAAAAGAGTGAGTAGAGAGGAGGTCGTTAATTAGGAAGCGATGTGAAGTAATGCTTTTAGAGGATGTTCTCATAGAAATATGATGTAGATACCACCTGGTCCAGGACTAGAATTGTGGAGTTTATTCAGAACGTTGTTTATTTCACACGGTGTAGATGGATCGTTTAATTCTGAGTTAGAAGATTGAATTTTTTGAAGTATAATATTCATTGTAACGAATGATGTGGCTGTCAATTTTAAATTCTTTATAATAATTGTTTGCATGCGGGTTATTTGCAAAGGTCAGGGCGAGGATAATTGATATATCTCTATCAGTAGTGACTAAATGATTGTTATAAAGTATACATTTTGGAAGTTCTTTAGATTAATACGAGTCATTGATGCAGTTGATTTTTTCCAGCCTTGGGAAGTGTTGGCTTCTGTTATTGATGAAGTAAAATTTATCCATGACAATCGTTTTTTTCTTTATAGTTTCTTCTTGCTTTGGATCAAAGACTTGTATTCAGTCATTTTAGAAATTGTGGGATGTGTAGTGAACATAGAAAAGCATGTCTGTAAAGTTAATGAACTATTTTGCAATTGTTGTTCAACCAGGGGAGCTTTTTCCTGTGTAGTTTACGAGATTAGAAGATTATGTAGATTGTGAGATTAGAAGCTTGAAGGATGGTTGAAGTAAAATTAATTATTTTATCTGTTAGGGGTACAAAATTAAGTCCATCATTTGCAATACTTTGATCTATTGATTAAGAAACAAATTCTCTAGCTTTATTAAAATTTTCTAACGAAAAGTTTCATGTAGGGTTTGTATTAATGCAACTGTATTGTGATGAATATTTAATGTTGCTGAATAAAATTGGGAAGTGATCACTTCCAAATGGACAATCCAAGTAGTCCCAGTGGATTCCTACAGATGAAGAAGAAAAAGAAAAGTCAATGTTTTAGGTTCAATGTTTGTTTCTATTCATAATAATAATAATAATAATAATAATAATAATAATAATAATGTTCGGATCTTTTAGAATATTTTTGATCTATTTTCCTTGTGGTTTTTACAAAAAGTGATGACTGAGATGTGTTCATTCGGAGAGAAATTGTGGCATAAATAGTGTTACATAACCATTACAAATGGTGAGAGAGTACATGCTGTTTCAACACCACTAGTTAGATTTGAAAATCTTTTGATATTTTAATCATCATGATAGTGTGTTTCATCTATGATTTTAAGTAATCGGCTGATATTAGAGGAGAAATTTGTCCAAAGTTCATCCATGTGCTTTTGATTTTGGTTCTTTCTAGTAAGGTTTTTAGCTTAAGAAAATGTTTTTTGAGTTAGATAATATATGTTTATGAGGAGAGAGTTGTACATCTATTCTGTCAAATTAATTATCAGGAGAAGGAAGCATTATGAATTTTTGTGCTTGTTTGTGGCATTATTTTTACCGTTTTATGTGGAGGGTTTGTAATCAGAATTTAGAAATTGAACAGGAAGAGGGAGAGAGCTATTGTTTAGGTCTTTTCTTCATAGAAGTGCAGATAGGAGTAAAAGGATGTTTGAAGAAGAGGAAATTCAGTAGTTTCTTCTTGTTGAGGAAGAATAATTTGTGTCTTGAGGTACAGGTAACGTTTGTTGTATTGTTGATTGGTGTTGTATGGACGTAATGTGGGGGGGCAAGTTGATGGCCCAAATGTCTAAAAGTTCTTTACCTTCGAAGCATGCAGGTACTGTTGAAGGATAGGTCCAAGTAGATGTGCCATCATAGCCTATCTTTGAAAGAGTAGGTATTTTATTGACGTCTTTAGAATGGAAATAAATTTGACACCAAAAACTGATGATGTGAGTGAATTTATCTTCAGACATCCCAGCTTGTCTGAATGTGTTTTTGTATCCGTCTTAAATTTAATTTTTTTGTTTGGTTTTCAATGACTGAGGGGTCAATCCATTTTAAGTGGTCCAGAATTTAATAAATTGGTCGCTCGACCATCTCGAAAAAAAATTCATATTTTGTTCATAAATTTCCTTATGTTTTGGCTGTTCAAAACCATCTTTAACTTTTTTTTATTGTACCTAGTTACAAATGGCGGCCATTTTTGTTTCGCGCCGTGCGCCATTTTTCACGTTCGCAGACATTTACTCTTTCCTAAATTGCTCAGCTCTCGGTTGTTCTAGCATTCTAGAATAAAAAAGCATTCGATTCAGCATACTTTGGCCTGCAATAAAAATATTATTTACCTATTCTCTGTGTTTTTATTTGGGAAATATTTTCAACCAAATCTATGGAACGCGAATGAACGAAATTCGATTTTCAGAGAGTAATTTTTCAAAGAAGGAATAGAATCTAAGCCTTAAGTTTTTCTGTGCCTTTACACACAACAGTATAGTTACTTTTTGTAAAATTTCATTGTTATATAACGTACCCCTTGAAAATTACATCCTCTTGAACATTGGAATTTTGGATTTTTTCCCAATTTTGAACTGTAATATCTCTGGTGGGGGACCAGATAAAAATCTGAAAATTGCACACGTGCTAGACCGCTATCATACCAAACTTCAGTAAAAATTACAACTTTTAGATTTAACTCGAAGTATTTTTAAAAAAATGGAAAACTTACGAAAAAAAAAAGCTTCATTCCCATTGAGGATACTTTGTGCCAAGTAGTAATCACATTATTTTGAAGCTATATTAAACTAAAATCTACATTGATTTAAAATAATTAATTATACTTAATAATTAATATACATAAAAGTGGCCTAATATATAATTTTCATATTACGTATACCTTACTCTGAAACAAACTTACAATTTGACATCTACGTCCGTAATTGAAAATATGGTTATCTTGATTTTGAAATCTGAACCGCTTAAAACAAAAAGTATTTATAAAATACAACAAATAAATAAATTCAGCGTTTTGTTTATGTTTTTGCGCTTAAATTTGCCATTCTACTTACTATTTCTGAAGGTTTCTAAGATACGAACAGTCACACAGTACTCCTTAGATGCAATGATCGCAACTGAATTTTAGAATAACATGGACACAATCATTTCCTTGGTATAAGATTGTCCGAAAAAGTTTTTTTTCTTGTTAGTTGTGCAAACGTTGTGCGAGCCAAAGTTATTTATCTCAAAGCTTTTGATAAAGACATTTTATGAATTTTGTAAGGATTTAAAAAGATTGGCCAAAGAGATCAAATTTTGTCTCTAGATACTTACAGAGAGATGTGATATCACAATTATTCCTTAATGAAAACAACATTCTTCTCTACATCAAAGTCTTCAATTGACGTAATGTCCTTAGGAAAATATCATGAAGGTTTATGGCCAACTTTATTAGTAATATCAGTATACAGCAATCACACTCCATTTTCATAAACGGTTCCATAATTGTGCACAAAGGCACAGATTAACACGTTTTGACGTAAAGGGAAGACAACCCTCAAGCCACAAACTCATAGAAAACTATTCGAAAGCCTGTGTGATCTAGAAAATGCGTTAAATCCTCGTCCCACCGCGTTGGTTCAGTCAGATACACGAATCTTCGGTTGTTGATATTCTAAGAAATAATCAGAGGTGCGGAGTCAAGTTTGGCAGTAGCTTCGATTCTGCTTTCCTAAACTGCACTGGTCTAATATCCGCTGATTTTCTTGCATTTTCTGTTAATTCAGTCACGTTATTTTCACTAAGAAATACGGTGCGATCGTCCGTATTTCTGCAGAAACCTTCAGAAATAGTAAGTAGAATGGCAAATTTAAGCGCAAAAACATAAACAAAACGCTGAATTTATTTATTTGTTGTATTTTATAAATACTTTTTGTTTAAGCGGTTCAGATTTCAAAATCAAGATAACCATATTTTCAATTACGGACGTAGATGTCAAATTGTAAGTTTGTTTCAGAGTAAGGTATACGTAATATTGAAAATTATATATTAGGCCACTTTTATGTATATTAATTATTAAGTATAATTAATTATTTTAAATCAATGTAGATTTTAGTTTAAAATAGCTTCAAAATAATGTGATTACTACTTGGCACAAAGTATCCTCAATGGGGAATGAAGCATTTTTTAAAAAATACTTCGAGTTAAATCTAAAAGTTGTAATTTTTACTGAAGTTTGGTATGATAGCGGTCTAGCACGTGTGCAATTTTCAGATTTTTATCTGGTCCCCCACCAGAGATATTACAGTTCAAAATTGGGAAAAAATCCAAAATTCCAATGTTCAAGAGGATGTAATTTTCAAGGGTACGTTATATAACAATGAAATTTTACAAAAAGTAACTATACTGTTGTGTGTAAAGGCACAGAAAAACTTAAGGCTTAGATTCTATTCCTTCTTTGAAAAATTACTCTCTGAAAATCGAATTTCGTTCATTCGCGTTCCATAGATTTGGTTGAAAATATTTCCCAAATAAAAACACAGAGAATAGGTAAATAATATTTTTATTTGCAGGCACACATAAACGGCACACATAACGACAGATTTTATTAAAAAATATTGGTATTGTAAGGCTCCTAGATTACCCTTCAGCTTCGCCAGTGATAAACATTCTGACTAGTTATTTTTATTGTGCCTCGGAAGTGTAGAATAGTATTGGATTCGGACAAGCAAATCGAAATTGAGATTTCCGTAGTAAAATACGTTCTGAGAATGCCCGAGTCGATACATTTAAGAATGAATGGAAGTGTCACAGATAACATGGACAGCTAATAAATTTTAGATTAGAAACTGTCATCCAATCGGGAGCTTATATGTCGCTAGTGACGTCATGGTGACGTTCAAGCTCCCGATTCGATGAAACAGTCATCAGGTGATTCCTGTCATGGGCAGAGTTGCGAAAATCGCAGTATGAGTTTCTAATCTAAAGTTTATTAGCTGTATAGTGCAGTAATAGCGCAGTATAGTGCACGAGTAGGGTCTGTAGTACAGTTCCGAATGGAGATGGACTTAACGGCTTTTTTTTATATCCTACCAAATTGAGACTCGGTTAGATAACGGTCAAGTTTTAGAAATAGTTGTTTAAAAGTAGTTAAATATTTTGGTATATGCACATAACACTGGCCGACATTTTCAAACTTTTGAAAAGTTACAGAAACAAAACTCACTGATTCTGACCAATTTTGGGTCGCCGAATACGAATATGTTAGCCGTTTTACTAGATTAGCTCGCATTTTTGTGTAACGCATAGTTGCCTAATTTACCGTTATAGGCGTAATGAGGTATCTTGAAGGTACCGGAAAATGAGCTGTTTGACTGCAAAAAGGGAATCAAAACTTCATTTTAGCACGTCTCAAAGACAATCAATTTTTAAATTAATTTATTAATCTAAACATTTAAAAAATTATTAAGTTAGTTTACTAGCATTTAAAAACTGTACTTCGGCATTTACATACTCAGAATAGTTCATAAGGTATAATGTTCACAGATGCATACAGATCATCAATTAGTTTTGGAAAACACTGTCTAAGATACTTAAATCCTTCACCTACTTTGTCTATTCCTTTTACGAAATTCATGAGGTCCAACTTAATGTGCAGAGGCGGAAGCAGTACCTTGCCTGGATCGACCAGAGACTCATACTTGACGTTGTTGGTACCGGGCTTAATTGACTCTCTGGGGGACCACTCCTTTCGTGAGAAATTTTTCCTGTAGTTCTTGAGTCCCAGCGACGCAAAAAACAAAAAAAGTGCTTTGTAAATCCACCTTCCAGACAAATATATAATTTTGCAAATACTTTTAGATCTCCATAAATTTGCCAACCCTGATCTTTGTATTTGATACGATTTAAAATGAGTGCGAGATCCTCGTAAGTCTCTTTCATTGGAACAGTATGCCACAGGAGTAGACGGCAGCTTATTTCCATTATGAAGCAAAACTGCTTTCAGACTGTACTTACATGAATCTACGAAAGGACACCAATCAGATGGATTGTGTTGGATTCCTAACTCATTGATCAGACCATTGATGTCCGTGCATACGCAAAGGGAATCTTTCATTCTGTAATATTCTGAAAAAGGCTCGTTCCTTTTCCTGTGATGTGTAAGTAGCTTCGGGAGCCAGTAAACACCATTCTTGGAGTCTAGCACCCAAGAATTGAGCTCTTTCGTAAGTTGTAAGTCTCTCGCTAAATCGTTCAATTCATGTTGAAGGATGAAATAAGTCTCATCTTTTAAATGGAAGGGACTGTCAGATCATCAAATATTTAGTGTCCTCATCGGTTCCCGTAGGTGCTGCAATATCGATAGTTTCCTAATCGTACGGAAGAGTAGATGCAGGTAAATTTTCTCCATGAGGCACTGGTCTGATCACGGATTGCACGTCTGTATATACGATGGCACGCTGTTTCTTCTTGTTACTTCCTGCTGTATTGGTCATTCAGAAATAAGTCACTATAGAGATTTTAGAGTTCTCTCCATATCATCGGAACAGCAAAAGGCATACTTTTCTTGGTTCGTTTAAGCCAGGCCGTCAGACACATCAGACAACGCACAAAACGGGCCCAGCTTTTATCCTGATCCTCAATCTTACAATCAATATATATAAAGATGCTAACAACAAGAAGCTCCTGTATTTCACCTAATGAGTGAAATACTATTTATTTCTCACTCGAGTAACATTGTGGACATGGTTACTTTGATGATAACTGAAGCTGTCCCCACGAAATGGTAGAAACTGGCAACTATGCGTTACTCAAAAATACGAGCTAATCTAGAAAAACGGGTGTCCATTTCGAATGCAGCATCCTGAAATTAATCTGAATCAGTGGTTTTCCTTTTTGTAACTAAACTGACGTCGATCTGTGTAATGAAACGAAAAAATTAAGCTGCACTTCGGGCTATAGATGGCAGCTAGCATAAGTACGTGGCAATTCCGAATTGCTAGCGCAGACCCAAGAAAATAGAAAACTAATCCGGGAAATTCTATGCCATTCTGTAGCACTAGTAGTTATAATGTATTTAGACCGTCCGCACTTTGCTTATTGTAAGTATGTAGTAAGTTATGTACAACGCTCACTGCCCCTCCCCACCGAAATCTTCCCCTTATGAACTCCTTATCCCCCTTCCCTCTCGTCGGAGCGGCGCCGAGTGCCGACTAAAACCACTTTTTAAAGGCCCATTCACAATGCAAACATAAACATAAGCATGACGTTAACATAAAAGTTAGGATTACGTCCATATGCGGATCGTTCACAATGCCTTCGCATAAGCATAACACATAGGACGTTAACTTAGAAGCTTGCAAGCTTCTGTGCTTCTGCTTATGTCAGAAATAAGAAATGAACCAATCACAGTACGCTTAAGTCCAAATCGAGTATCGAAATAGGATCGAAGTCTATAGATCGAACAAAAGACTTTGTTTCTACATTGCTTGGTTGATTTTCGACGGTTTTCTGCGTTGTTTTGTAGCGTACGATCTTTTTGTAGTTTAGTTTTGTTGTAATATTCATAGTAGTATCATTTAGTTAAAATTTTTATTGAAATTAAAATACCTAACCTAACCCAACCCAACCCATGGCCGCAAGGCCGAGACGCCGCTGGTAGGCCTTGGCTCGTAAAGAGCTGTTGTGCCACAGTACATACGTACATGTTTATATAAACATGCATGTTTTAAACAAAATTTCAATATATATATATATATATATATATATATATATATATATATATATATATTGTAGCGATCCTGAGCTCGCTCAGAATCGCTAACAACTTGGCAAAGAGAAAAAGATTGTCAGCCAGATTCGCCGCGCGCTCGCGGCGACGGCGGCGGCGTCCCGTCGCCTTATCAGCGGTCGCTGGAGGGGAGGCGCAGGGGAGAGTTGTCACCCTTACGCGGTGCTGACGTACGCGGCGGAGGGGCGTGAAACAAACGGTCAGA
This sequence comes from Acheta domesticus, assembly GCA_031308135.1. NCBI lineage: Eukaryota > Metazoa > Arthropoda > Insecta > Orthoptera > Gryllidae > Acheta > Acheta domesticus. The sequence continues at coordinate 107,606,991 of JAHLJT010002630.1, read as the reverse complement.
GATGAGGAGAATGTTTCGAGAAGCGGAGGTGTGAGTTTGGACTAAGCGAGAAGCGTGGCCGCGAGACCAGTCAGTGGAAATAGTACCACGTTAAGGCGGTCGCCGTCCGCTTGTTCTTCCAGGACACCCTGTTGTTAGAGCGAGCTAAATATTCCAACGGACTAAGGTCGGTATTTCGATTCTTACGTGCCCCATCGGGCACATTTCATCCGAACTGCCCGATTATGTGTTCACGCCGTTCACTGTTGGAGACAATTCCACAGACACAACCTCCGAATTAAGGTTGAGGTATGGTTCCCGTAGTTCACCTTCGGAGATTGTTTTGCCATTATAAAACGTGTTTAATGACTGGTACATCCGTGCCATGTGCATTCTCATAGTATCTTTGTAACATGTGCAGAAGATAGTTGCAGTTATGGATTTTTGTGTGGGAGGAATGTACTGATATTTGAAAGAATTTTGCCATGTTAATAAACTAGAAGTGCAAGTTCTGTTTTTGAAAGGAGTATTAGGGATGGTAGTGTTAACACCAAGGTGAAGCTACAAATCTATTAGAGCTATTTAAGGACCATTAAGGAAGTCATAAAATTATATTTTGTAGGAGTCATTGAAGAAGTTAACTGAACTTATTACACAAGAAACGTAACAAAGGGTAATTTTATGTAGTTTTTCAAGTACCTTCTTTTGACGATGCTCGAAGTTATTCATGTATAATTAAAAGTGTAGTGAAAATCATATTTGAAACGAACTATTGAAGAAGATGAGAAAACTTGAATGTTGTACAATAGATGTAAAATGGGGTAAATTTCTTTAGTTTTTTCAAGAATTTCTATTGAACGTTGTTTTTTGTTCAAAAACTATATTAATTCAGTTCAACAGAATATAAGATATTTTTTGTAATTTTATTTCTTTAGATTTTGCAAGAATTTCTGTTGAAAATTCTGTGTTTTCAAAAAAAATTATTCAGTTTAACAGAATACGAGATATTATTTTGTACTCTCATTTCTATAGTTTAAAAAAAGGTGTTGAATATTCTGTTTTCAACGACTATAATTTGTTCATTTCAATTGAATACAAGATATTCTTTTTGGAATTCCAAAGATTTTCGTGCACGAAATTATATGAGAGTGTTGACGTAGTGTACGTTGAGGGATAAATTGACTGCAATTTTCACAAACACAAAGCAGTATGATGTTCTGTCAGTTAAAATGCAAGTACTCCTCCCTATGACAGTACGTTCTCATCACTCCTCGTCTCATCTGAGATCCCATTTGTTCAAATAATTGAATTTCCATTGCATTTAATCACAGAATATACTACTGTGATTCTCATTCTTTTCAACTGGGAGAAAAATTATTTTAGATAATCTTGCACTTGATTTTTCCTCCGAGGTTTTTTTTATGCTGCTCAATGTTATTTTCTTTTTTATTTCTGTATGTTATGGTCATCTTGCAATTTGTGACTTGGTTTTTCTATGAAGATTCAATTATATTGATGATCGTGGTTTCAATTTTGTGGTTTTTTTCCAAAATTTCAAAGAAAACCAATTACCCACGAAATTTCCCCACAGCCGACCTTCACGTTCAGTTACAATATATACATATATATATATATATATATATATATATATATATATATATATATATGTTCGCGTTCGCAGGCACTGAGGGGTGTCCACCGCCACAGGACGAGGACCAGGAACAGGCGATGCCAGAGCGGCCTGCTAGCAGCGCCAGGACTGTTCCCTCAGCAACGGAGCTGCAGCCTCACGTGCGCCTGTTACGGATGCGGACATCGAAATGCCGCGACTGCGGCGCCATCTTCGCCTCTTCCAGGGATCTCGAGGATCACGAGCGCCAGCACTCGCGAACGCAGCCGTTGCGCCGCGGCGTCTGCGGAGCCCCTTTCACCGCGTCCAGCGACCTCGCTCCTCACAAGCGGCAGCGCGCAGCGGAGCGCCAATATCCATGCGACGTGTGCGGAAAGGCCTTCACTACCGCAGCAGCCGTCGCCCTTCACAAGCGCAGGCATGGGAGAGAGGGGCCTCATTCATGTAACGTGTGCGGGAAGGGTTTCACAAGATTAAGCCACCTCATCATACACACAGGAGAACGCCCATATCTATGCGATGTGTGCGGAATGGCTTTTACAGAGTCAGGCCACCTCGCCGTGCACAAGCGCACGCACACGGGAGAGCGCCCGTTTTCATGCGATGTGTGCGGGAAGGCTTTTAAAGAGTCATGCACCCTCGCCGCGCACAAGCGCACGCACACGGGAGAGCGCCCGTTTCCATGCGATGTGTGCGGAAAGGCTTTTAAAGATTCAGGCAGCCTCGCCGCGCACAAGCGCACGCACACAGGAGAGCGCTCATATTCATGCGATGTGTGCAGAAAAGCTTTCCATCGAGCAAGCCACCTCGCCGTGCACAAGCGCACGCACACGGGAGAGCGTCCGTTTTCATGCGATGTGTGCGGAAAAGCTTTCAATCTGCCAAGATCCCTCCTCGTGCACGAGCGCACGCACACAGGAGAACGTCCATATGTATGCGATGTGTGCGGAAAAGCTTTCAAGCGAGCAAGCCACCTCGCCGTGCACAAGCGCACGCACACGGGAGAGCGCCCGTTTTCATGCGATGTGTGCGGAAAAGCTTTCAATCTGCCAAGATCCCTCCTCGTGCACGAGCGCACGCACACAGGAGAACGTCCATATGTATGCGATGTGTGCGGAAAAGCTTTCAAGCGAGCAAGCCACCTCGCCGTGCACAAGCGCACGCACGCGGGAGAGCGCCCGTTTTCATGCCATGTGTGCGGGAAGGCTTTTAAAGATTCAGGCACCCTCGCCGCGCACAAGCGCACGCACACAGGAGAGCGCTCATATTCATGCGATGTGTGCAGAAAAGCTTTCAATCGAGCAAGCCACCTCGCCGTGCACAAGCGCACGCACACGAGAGAGCGCCCGTTTTCATGCCATGTGTGCGGGAAGGCTTTTAAAGAGTCAGGCACCCTCGCCGCGCACAAGCGCACGCACATGGGAGAGCGCCCGTTTTCATGCGATGTGTGCGGAAAGGCTTTTAATCAGACAGGCACCCTCGCCGTGCACAAGCGCACGCACACGGGCCATCACCCAATTGGCTGCGACGCGTGCTCGCTTCGGTTCAGTAAAAAGGCCTCGATGACGTCTCATTGGCAACGCGTTCACGAGACAAAGTGAGCTGTTGATATCGCTGGCTACTCCTGTGGGTGTCCAATAAACGAATACTAGCTGAATGTGGCGTCGCCGACTAAGTAAACTATTTTAAAAGTATCTTCATGTTTAGAAAATTTCTATCATACTTTATTTCGTTCATGCGTAACTTTGTTCTAGTATGTTCTTGCAGTATCTGGCGTTGGACTTACCAATGAATCGTAGTAGCTGATAATGTTATATCCGCCTTCAAATATTCCCAACATCCAATGGCCTTGTATGTTACCTTCATATGGGATATGAAGTTGTAATATTGCAATTTAAAAATTATAATTGTCGTAAGATGAACGTGAAGGTATTGAAGATGCGAATATTTAAAAGTTTAATCAAGGTACACTTTTTACGATTTTTGCTAATATGCGCAATAATGCACAAAGATAACCTGTAAATTGTTCTTCTATGTTATTCTCTAATCCTAATATAAGATTATTCTCAAACAGTTTGCAAATTCTTCCGCAAAATCATCTACAACTACATTAAATGTAGTTGAAAATGATGAAGTAAATTCTTTCCCAGATTTGCTTAACATTTCCATATTGTTTCCCCAAAATTTTTGAAGAGACTCCTCAAACCCAGTCTAATTTGTGTTCATTTCCACTTTTGCAATTGATCTATTAATCGTTTCATATGCGAATCTTAATAAATATTAAAAGACAACTGTTTTGTATGTTATTATGTTTATGAAGTAATAGTTTAGTTTAATATGTATAAATTGTGGGTCACATTCATTTGAAAAATCGGTATTTCTACACTTAGGAACATAAAAGTGAGAAGTCGAACATAGTTCATTCATTCTCTAACATTACTCACAGTTTTGTTTTCTCCGTATTCACTTGAAATTCTTCAAATTAGTACGTTCCAAGGCAATACAGTTCGTAGATTTTGCAAATTATTTTTTTTAAATACGGGTATTAGGCACGGTGTAAGATATATAGGTGTATCAACTATCCGCCTTTTGGGCAAAATTTTTGAAGCCAGTTTGAAGCTAATTCCTCGCTTCTCCGTACGGTGCACACGATCGGAGTGGGCATTGATGATGGCGTCTGGCGCATTTGGTATTTTCTGGTGTTTTCGTTTCAACCGGTCACTGAATACACGTAATCGTAGAACCGCTACTGTAAATGGATCGGGATCTTTTTAAGACCTATTCTAAAGTCTGACGGGGGTATTAATTGTTTTAAATGTTTTGTAGCGAGATCCATGCATATCTGCAATTGTATGATTTAAGTACCAAAGAATGAGGATTTCTGTTTAAAAAGGAGTTGGAGCTATAACAACAGAAAACAGAAGCGATTCTAGTTACGAAAATCATTTAAACAGTGATTTTACAATTAATCATTTGACATGTTGCTCAGCAGTGAACAGGTTTGTTCTTCGCAACAGTATATTTATTACTGCCCTCGTTGAAAAACAATGTTAGAGCCAATTATAATTTTCTAGTAGAAATATTTTTTCATTTTTTGACAGATTATCTTATGAAGTGAATTTGCCTTGTTACTGACGCTTGTGTACGCATTTTCCAATTAATAAATTATATGAACTAAAATAACGCATGTTTTGCCACAGATGTACATTTTACATTAAGAACAAACACATTTTTACTTTCCCGTATACGTACGTATACACGGAGTGATATACGTAGTATAGGGAAAGTTATGTAATGCTGCACGAAAAAATGGCCAATTTTCGGCCGAAAAAAATTAATTGCCGGGCCGTGAAAACGAATAAGTGGATAAAACCAGTTGCTAAATTAAGAAAAAAAATTCCCTAACACGTGGTGTAGCCAGAAACCCTGTTTTCTAGGTCCTTGATACCGAAACCCCAATTGAAAGGAAAACGTCCGTCTGTCCGCCCGTCCGTCTCTGTCCGTCTGTGAACACTGCTAGCGCCTAAACCATACGCACGATTTCTTCCAAAATGGATATTCCCCGGTCGATCTGATTCTAGTCGAAGCTGTGAGATTTTGAAAAAGATTCTTCAAAATTTAGGGTTACTTTATATGAAGCCCCCCGGGGATTTTCAAAATTTTCTCAAAAACAGCTCCAAATTTTTTCTTTAAATTTTTGTATGATTAGAGGAAAATACACTTTTTAACATGGCATAGGTTTGATTTTCACATACAGCTCGGAATTTTCGAAAATTGTGAAAGTTTGACTTTTTTTCAGCGTCTTTCTCGAACTACAAAATTGAAGATAGAAATTTTTTTCTTCAAATAAAATTTGTTCTGTATATTGAGTTCTTTCATAAAGGTCATGTAAATGGTTTTCAAAACTTTAGTAGTTTTCGTGCAATATTGCGTGCAATATGTGCAATTTTAAAAAATTTCAAAAACTAGATTTTCTCAAAAACGGATCTAAATTTTTTCTTAACTTTTGGTAGGGATAGTGATAAATGTACTCTATCAGATGACATAAAAGCCATATTGTTCTGTAGGTTGGTTTTTTCAAAAATTACAAAAATGTAAATTTTTTCACATGTTTCTCACGTCGATAATATTTACATTAGCGGCGATTTTTTCACATTATTATATTTACCAGTACATGTGCTTTAAATAATGTCAAATAATGTTTCTCGGAAACAACAGTTTTCAGTGAAAAGTAGCTCAAAATTTCGCATTTTCAGAAACGCTCAAACGCCATTTTCTCATATATGGCTGCAAATTTTTTCTTCAAACTTTTGTAACGGATAGTCCTAAATATACTCTTTAAGCTATACTAAAGTTTATTTTCAGTTGTTGTTTTTTTTTTCAAAAATTACATCATTGTAATTTTTTTGAAAGATCTCTCACATCTTTAATATGCACAATACCGGCAATTTGTAAAGATTATTATATTTGTGAGTGTAAGTGCTTCAAATAACTTCAAATAAAGTATTTTGAAAACTCAAACATTTTCTGTGAAAATGAGCTTCAAAATTCGCATTTTTAGTAGTGCTAAAACGCCATTTTCTCTTAAATGGCACATAATTTTTAAAAGAAAATTGCCATTTATGACTAGGTTTTTGTGTTTTTTAATATTTTAAAATTAATGTTTCCATTCTACCAATAGGAAACCGAAAAATTAAGAAAATGACAAAACGAATGTACTTTTGGCGGTGATAGATGACAGCTGGCAAGAAAGAATTTGTAGCAATTCCGAATAGCTAGCGAAGACCCAAGGAAATAGAAAACTAATATGGGAAAGTCTGTGCCATTTTGTAGCACTATTAGTTTATACATATCTTTAGGGTCCAAACATGAAATTAACAAAATCAATATCTGGTCTCATTCCAATAAAAAAATTATTCACCAACTGAGTAATTTATATCTGGAATCAGCTAGGAAATTCTTTTTTTGCAAACAACACAAGAATTCAAAACCAATTATGATGAATATAAAATCCATGAACTTAAGGATAAGACACCTTTTTCTTTTATAATATGCAGAGCAGCGCCTCCAGTACATACTTCCAGCTTGTCTGAAGCTTGTAATACATTCTCAACATCAAACAATGTATGTAACTCTGTACTAAAAGAGAAATTTTCATTTTCAAATAAAATATTTAAATTTGGATCTTTAACAAGAATAACTTATAAAATAAAATAAATGTAGTTTATTATAATTCAACTCAATTCTTTATTTTAATATTAGTAATATTCAATTTATACACATTATTTTCTGAAATAATTACAATCTTATGACTTTCAATTCTCAGTATCACATATAACCCACTTACAAACAGTAAACATATACAGTTTACATACTTTCTTCATTTCCTAAATATATTAAAGTACATAAATGTCACATAAGTAACTTATATATCAACTTTACATTTACTGCAGAAGTATCATTATTAACATTCATTTGCCTGTACTTAAAATTCATAATGCTGTTGGATATGTGCAAACCGTTCATTGTAAAATTGCTTTGACTATGAATTTATTAAGTAGAATAATTTACTTTTGAGAAAAGCCTTGTTATTCTTGTAACTTTTCATGACATCTGGTGACAGGTAGAATATCTTAATTTCGGCTTTTGTAGGGCTTTTCTCACAGAGTATTATGAGTTATGATTATGTTATTGTCCATTTGTAGTTTTATGGTGGTGCACAGAAACGGGCCTTGTTGTGTTTCAACTGATAACATTGTTCTGAGTGTTGATAAACATGGGAACGGAAGAATTTTAAATTATTAAAAGTATTTTTTATGTGAAACTCATGACCCAATTTGTGTTATGGTTGTCACAAATTATTTTTTTAGTTTTAACATTTCTTTCACCTGAAATTTACTTGCATTTTCCCTCAAACCTAGATTTTACTGTGAAAGAGTTTCCATACTATTCCCGAAACTGTTTATACGGTTCTCAGTTATCTGAATTGTATTCTCACTATTAACTTCTATGAAAACCTAAAAACCACTTAATTTCACTTTCATTTAGATGGGTTCAAAAACATAAAATTAATTTCAAGAATGAAATATGAAGGTCTTCATCCTTGAAGGAACTTTTTAGAACCACTGCACAGAATATCACCACCATGAATAAACCATGTTCTTACTACAATATTTATTCACAGAACCTCTATGCCTATATTCTAATAACATCATTTGCCTTTTTATAATCACATCATAGCAACAATATGAGCAAAAACCATATTCTTTGGTTAACATTTCACAATCATGTCCTATGATTTTCGAAGAATATCCATTTGTTTATTCTCAATTAATTTTTCAAGTATCTAATACATTTTATCAATACTTTAGACTGTCTGTTAGAATACAATATTAATATTAAAATAAAAGTTCCAAGAAGTTTATAGACAGTCAAAACAATAAAATTTAATCATAAAATCACATAATAACAGATGAATATTATATAGTTTTGGCAACGTTTCGGAAGACAGTTTTCCTCCATCATCAGGCCTTACAATGAAAAAAAATTACACAATAAACCACATGAATAAACAACATAGGCCTAATATTAATATTGTATTCTAACAGTCTAAAGTATTGATAAGACTTATCACCACCAGTTCCAAAAAAGTTGTTTTTAAATGGAGGCCGTTCATCCGCAACGACCTACCTCTTCATTCATCAAGAACCTTCATGGGCCGACGGCGCAACACATCAAGACTTGGATTAAGGTAAGTGTCCAGTATAAGAGGATCCAGACTCATAGTAAATGTTCTATTGATGTGCAAACGCAATGGTTTAATGCCTAAATTTATTAGAAACTGTTCATAGCCAAGTTTAACCTACATCTATTGAATTTAACCATTTCTGACCAATATTTTATACTCAAAAAACTACAAATATCTTTAAACAAGACCGAAATGGCTCTTAAAATGTGTTTACCTTCTGATACTTTAAACTTCTTTTATGAAACGCAATTGTCAAAACTAAGAAAAATATTTGAATATGAGAGTCGAAAAAGACAGTGACAAGTTTAATAACTTACTTTTAGAGAAGTAGGCAAATCTGAAACACTTTCATAATCAACAAAAAACCGATGAGACCTTCGGCCCCAGGTTGTATAATTTTTCTTTAGAAATTCCGTCGGCTGTTCAACAAACAATGTTAGGTCAACAATTTTCATTTCCCTTTACAAACAAAGATAAAAAACATGTCACCTTTCATCTGATCAAATCCATAGAAACGAACATACAGAGTTACACAAAGTAAAAGGGAAGACATGAGGAATATCCTCGTTAATTCCATCCCCAGTTATGTTAATAATTCCGTCAATTTAAATCAACAACAAAATTTAATACATCGTAATTTCCTACAAACTAAACATTTTTTCAAAAAATTTCATCCGGATTTAGTTGTCATTCCAACGGATAAAGGTGGCGCAGTCGCTATAATAGAAAATTCCTCTTATTTCACCAAGGTTGAATATAACTTAAAATCTAGCAATAACTTTAAACAAATACTTAGAGATCCCTCAAGAATTTATCTATCACAATTTAATCCCTCTTGAAGAGATGGCTTGATAAAAAATATATTTCTTTATCTACATATCGTTCTTTGTATCCAACTGTGCCGGGGATTTCCAGAGCGTATGGGTTCGCCAAGGTCCACAAGGAGGGAATTCCTTTTAGACTGGTCGTTTCCAGTTTGTCTCAGGCGCGGATCCAAGGGGGGGGGTCACGGGGGTCATGACCCCCATCCCGAAAAGGTGAACCGTCACAATTGTGTGAGAAAGTACCATATCTAAAACATCTCTGAGAAACTAATAACCTTTCCAGTGTCCCTTCAGAATCGGGACTGCCCGAGACATTTTCAGATATTTTCAGACAATTCCAGATATATCTAAAAAATTAGCAGTGCTGAAACTAATGAATTTATATAGAAATTGGAATTTACTTTGAATAAAAACGTCAGTGTTTACAAGATGACTTTAAAAATATTTTTAGTACAAAGAAATTAATCTAAACAAGTAACATATCTAAAGTCGGAATCAAATACACTGCGTGTTACTAGTGTTGCCAACTTAATGTGAATTTTTGTCACTAATTGAACGAGAGAACTGTGGGAAAAATAGACGTCAATACATGGACTCAGCTTAAAAGTCACAACTATTGTTCAAAGGGAATAGAGTTAGCTAAACGTAATAATAATGGTATCAATTTAAAATTGGCATCAATCTTGCTTTCAGGAGTTTGTTAGAATTCAGTATCGGAACTTCTATCGAACTCAATGTATATTTAACCTGAAAATGCTTAACGTAATCAGTAACGGCGAATCTAATTTGATCATTGAAGTCTGATGCCGGTTCTGGTTTTGTAAGAACGTAAGAAGCCGATTTTAGCACAAGTTTAGGCTATCAACAGGGGTTAGTGGCACAGATTGGTCAAAAAGAATTAGAGTTAGAGAATTTTAGTTTAGCTGATGAGCGAGGATAGTGCCTGACACCTAAAATACAGTGGCGAAGCTAGAGTCGTGCAATTGAGTATTCTGAAAATCTTATCTTACATATTTTTGTAAATTAGCTCCATTCATCGTTTTTTTATTCAACAAAAACGTCGATAATTTGTTCTTTAAAGCTTTAGTTTCTACACAGTTAATTTCCCACGGAATCTCTCAGGATTGTCTTAACTGTAATAATATTCCTTTCACATAATGCTTTCTATAGAGGGAAAGTTAGACTGAGTTGTATCAGCAAACCGTCTCTTGATATTTTTTTCTAGACCAATTTGTCTAACAAATACGTCAGCAAAAAAAAACAACAAAACTGCAGGCATATATTTTGCATTATTAATGTATACATTTGTCATTTCATTTTGAGGCTGCTCACTGCCAAGGAATGGATATTGTTTTATTAGAAAAGAAAACTTTTCTGAACGAAAGGACGCTTTGTAGGTGGAAAACTGCTTTTCGTCAAGAAATTCAATAAAATGAAAGTTTTCGAAATCTTGAAACCTTCAGTCCATTTGAGTCACTATTGTATCAATAATTTTAAAAGATACAATTTTGTTTCTTTAAAATAATTTTCACCCTGAAAGTTCATTCATTGTCATGGCTACTTTGATAAAGATTTCAATAGTCTCTTCCTATCTAACACGATATATTACTATGTATCGCTACTATTTCTATCTCTACGGCATATTACTTGACTCGTGATTCCGCATTTCAAGTATCGAAAACTGCATTTCGATATCGTGAACCGTTTAGAAGATATGTGACACAGTCATTGGGACGTTGTCTGCAACACCATATCTTTAGATTTTGAGGCATAATCAGTGGGACCTAGACTGCAACACTATATCTTTAGCTTCATTAATTGTTTCGTAAAGAAAAAACGAACAAAAATCACACAAACGGCACACAAACAACTCTACTTTCCCACAACGTCAGGTGATGAGGTGAATTTGCCTGACCGAGACGTGGTCGTGCATCGCTGTGCAAGTCTGTGCCTGCCGAGAGCCTAGGCTCCTACTAGGCTCGCTGCCCAGTCAATGCAAAAGGAAGGGAGATATACTGCGATTTTTCTAAGAGCGACCCTCAAGGCCACTCAAATCCCACCTTCGCGATTGAATACGTCACGGCATTTCGCGTCTTTTCTCGGTCTTGCCGGTAGAAGTCGCATGATCACAAGCACTGCTTCATACGGTTGCGATCGTTCGAAATCTAGCGGAACGACTGAGAAAGACGCGAAATGCCGTGACATATTCCATCGCGAAGATGGGATTTGAGTGGCCTTGAGGGTCGCAGTTAGAAAAATCGCAGTATAGTGCACGTTCTCTTGTGCGCCTGCGCGGCAGAGCCAGCCGGTGTCTATCCACTGGCAGGCTCCTCGCTCAACCGGCCCCGAAGAGTATATTTCTTCAGCCCTGCTAATTCCCTCGCGCGTAAACGGGGAAAAGGAGTCCAACACATTTATTTTCGACGATTCAGTAACAAAAATATTGAAAAACGGCAACGGCAGATTTTATTGAAAAATAATTTGAGTAGTATAAGTCTCCCCGATTACCCTTCAGCTTCACCACTGCTAAATGACCTTATTGAATACTATTTTGCTGTCGCTGAGCCCGAATCCGGTTAGAGAATTTTAGTTCGGCTGATGAGCGAGGATAGAGTCTGACGCTTAAAATATCTTGAATGTTTTGCTGTCGCTGAGTTCGAATTCGGTATCAAAAGTATCTTTTGACAGCTCTCATTCTTAATGAACAGTATTGCAATGATGTTACTTTATTTGGGTTTTAATTATTCAAAGCACCTTGGCTATACAAAAGGAATCAGATCAGTTATGAGCAATATATTAAATGTTGCATTAAATTCAATTTATAAGATGTTTGCTTGTCTCGGTGTAGTTGTCCCCGAAATTATAATGAAGTTTACAACATTGTTATAGAAGAATCCCCAATGAAGAAGATTCAAATGTGGTGCAAATTTATAATTATATGAATGATCACTATAAATGAAAAATTTTAAAAAAGAAAAAATGAAGTTGAGAAAAATAATTGTAAGATAAAATAAAAGTATAATGTGGTTTATTTATTTATTATATTCATGTATTTTTTAATTGTAATAATTTATTAAAAATACATTTTTTTATTAGACACATTTACATGTTTCTCTCATATAAGATTCTTCACAAATTGTTTCATATTGCATCAAATGAAAGTTATTTTTGCTAATTTGAAAGTTATTATTGATTACTTTATAAATTTTCATTTTTTAAACAAATGTACCGAATAAAATTGACATATTTTTGTAGGAAAGAATTCGAAATTTGCAACAAAAATTGGGGGTTACCGTTTAAAATTCCAAAGTTATACCCGCCACTCCCCCAGTTGATAGATGTGAGGAGCGTAACAATACTAAGCTGATATGTGATTATTGGTGTATTGTATTTCTAAATATTTTAATAGTAATTCTAAATATATTTATTGAATAATAAAGTCAATCTGATATATGTATAACATACGCCAAAAATATGTTATTACTATCTGTACCCTCCCCGCTTTCTGAAATAAATGCACTTGAGCCTTAACGTGACCCCTCCCAAAAGAGAAGTCTGGATCCGCGCCTAGTTTGTCCTCGCCGGATTATAAATTTTCTAAGTTTTTGAATGATGTTCTTAAAACCTTTATACAGCATGATTATCAATATAACGCCAAAAATAGTAGTCATGTAAAACGCTTAAAACTTCTTCAACTTACCCCTCAAGATAGATTTATTTCTGTAGACCAGACCTGCACAACGCCTGCTCCCGTGGGCATTCTGCACTTGAGAGCCGATCGTCTGCTCGTGGCAGCGCCGAAAGTGCAAGTAGCGGGGAGTAGGAAGCTTTGCGGGGAGGGGAGAAGTCTGACGTATCACGACGCGGCGCGTAGATTGAATGCCTGGGCGTCTAATAATGATCCATGCTTCAAAATTAAATGCCCATTTGTTTAAATGGATTATGTCTAGTATTTCAAGTTACCAGGGTCATAATTCACTGTTTACGTTCTGTGCACTACTGTATATCCACCTTTGTATCCACCACTGTATGTATTTTCATTTTCTAATTTTTTATTTACCATTATTTATTTATTTATTTATTATTTACGTCAAAACAGTTAAAAACGGTGTGTGGCGAGCTATGGGGAGAAGTGAATTTTGTGCACGTTTTCATAATTCTGTGATCTCTATCCTAAACCATATTCTAGTCGAATTTTCAATACAGAAAAGAGAGGTTTTTTTTCGAGTTTTGTTGACAAAATATTCGCTCCTATATAATAAAATATATTTTCAAAGGTAAATTAGCTATAAATTCCTGCCCTGAACCCTCATGTTCTTAATGAAAGAATAATACTTTTTGCCGCGATAATATGGAAAACGATAATTTGAATAACTATATTTCCCACTGAAATTCAGAAGATGTGCACAAATAATGAAGTTACATTTATGTCCAGAAGCAAAACAAGGGACCATCTCAGCACTTACTCAAGGATCAGGGAAACTGGACGAAAAACCTGATCGAGATGGGAAGAATTTAATGGGAATTTTTAAAGAAAATAACATGCTCATTGTGACTCTTAAGCATTATTTTAAAGCAATAGCTTTAAAATATATGCTTTTATATAAGGAAAAAATAATTTAATTCTAACACAAAATTGCAATTTAATAATTGATTGTTCACTGGGAATGTTATAATCTCCAAACCATAGAAAAATGAACAAAATCATGAGAGCAATCTCTCACATCAAGATTGACATAAAAATAGAATATTTGGCAATTCCTAGAAGGGTAATGTTTAATAGCACATTTGTGACCATTTTCCCCCATTATGAAACTGAATAAAAGAGACCAACGAGCAAACGTCTGTGACGATATGTTACGGACAATCATAAGATAATCATGGGTATTGGTTAAATAGAATGCAAAGGGCTTTATATTTTTATACGATCTCGTAAACGACTCTACACTCTTGTCAGAAATTAGAACAGAAAATAATCATGATTTTTTTAAGAACAATATGTTTTTGCTTTGAGAGAACCGTTTTATTCAAATAAACATAGTTAATATAAAATAGTTTATTGCTGTCATCGAACAAAACCAATTCAGTATCAATTTTTGTGTTTAGCACAACACTAAATTTGTGATTACATCGTAGCAAAGCGAATTACATTATAAGCCCTACAAGCAATCATAATACTTGGTGTCGAAATCTAATATGTATAATTCGTTGTAGTTTCATATTTCGCTCTGTCATATACCGAGAACAAACATTTGCAATATAATACAAAAGACAATATTACTTGAACTGTATATTAAGATCCTTAAGTAAGATCCTTAGGAGGGATAGAATTAGCAGAGGGGGCGGAGTCTTTATTTGCGTCAAAGAGGACATTAATATTAGATTAGAGTGGGTCAGTAGAGAGTTTGAAATGATGGGAATAGAAATTATTACGTCAGGAACTGTTTTAGAAATTATTGCATGCTATAGGACTCCGAGCGATGGATATGACATTTTAGATAACATCATTCAGAGAACGGGAAACGAAAATGGCCATGCTATTGTTATTGGAGGCGACTTAAATATTCCGAGCGTAAACTGGGAGGGAACCGTTAGCGAAGGGAAAGTCCAAAATTTAGTAAACGGGCTGGTCTGGGAAGAGGGTTTTATCCAGGTAGTTCGGACCGGGACGCGACAGGATGCGATTTTGGATGTCTACCTAATTAGGCCGAAAGAACTTTTCATATCTTGTGAAGTTGTTGAGGGTATTAGTGACCACAAAGCGGTTCTTCTTGACTTAGACGGAAATATTTCAAGGAAAGGCATTACAATAGGAACGAAAGTACGGCAATACAAGAAAGCAAATGTAAGCGGGCTTCAAGGCTTCTTTAGGGAACAATATGACCGCTTTCTAAGAACAGAGGGCGGTATGGAAGAAATATGGGGCGTGTTTAAAGATATTATATACGAAGCTTTGCAAAAGTTTGTTCCGTGCAAAATTCTAAAAAATAATCCGGATCCAGAATACTACAATGCAAAAATTAGGAGAATGAAGAGGATAACGAGAAAGGCATTTAAGAACAGAAAGCGTAGTAGCGAGCATATGAATATTTTTCGAAATCATTCAAAAGAATTGGAGCGCGAAAAGAAAATTGCTCAGGAGGCATATTTAAAGAATATTCTAGGTGGGAAGGGAAATAACTGGACAGGCTTTTATAAATATGTTCGTAGAAGGAAAGGAAATAAAGAGGATATCCCAGTTATTCGCGAAAATGGAAACACGCTAATTACTGACAATCGGGCAAAAGCGGATGCATTTAATAAGTATTTTAGTTCGGTTTTCAAAAATAGTACGGACCATCCATTTATTCAAGGGCCTTCGGTTGCGAATCAGTTTAAAATTGAAGTAAACGTTCAATGGAATAAAGTCTATGAAAAATGGTAAGTCAAGGGGTCCAGACGACATTTCTACGGATTTAATTAAACTAGGAGGAAAGGCAATATTACCGTACCTAATTAGAATTTTTCACGTGTCTTTGAATAATTCAAAAGTACCTGAAGATTGGAAATTAGCTTTTGTCGTACCAATTTTTAAAAGTGGTGACAAAACTAAATTATGCAATTATAGGCCGGTAAGACTTACGCCAGTGGTCTGCAAGCTTATGGAGCATCTAGTTGGGAGTTACATTAAGAAAGAATGGGAAATTAAAAAATGACTCTACGATGGGCAACACGGGTTCAGGAGTGGTTACTCATGCGAAAGTCAGGTAGTCACGCTATTTCAGGATCTAGCAGATGAAATTGACGCGGGCGGGAGAGTAGATGCAGTAGTTATAGATTTTGCTAAAGCATTTGATGTCGTTCCACACGATCGGCTTGTACAGAAATTAATGAATTCAGGCATAGATCCCAGGGTGGTGGCGTGGATTAGCGAGTTTCTGCGAGATAGAAAACAGAAAGTCCGAATTGGGCAAGAGTTATCTTCCGGGGCAAGCGTTACGTCAGGAATACCGCAGGGAAGTGTCATTGGACCCCTTCTATTTCTAGCTTTCGTCAATGATCTGCCGGCGCAATTAACCTCAAATGTTCGGCTATTTGCAGACGATTGCATAATATATCGTAGTATTAACTCGAAAAGAGATGAAGAAATACTGCAAAAGGATCTTGATGCGTTACATTACTGGGCGGAAAATAACAGAATGTCCATAAATAGCTCTAAAAGTAAATCCATCACTTTTGGCAGGGGTCACAATTACAGTGAAACACATTACCGTTTAAATAATGACATTATTCCGAGAGTTTCCTCGTGCAAGTACCTAGGAATTCATTTCGATAGTAAATTAAGTTGGAAAAAACACGTAGATTTTGTTGTAGGGAAAGCCTGGCGATCTCTTCACTTTGTAATGCGCATCCTAAAAAAGAGTACGGCAAACGCGAGGGAAATTGCTTATTTATCTCTTGTTCGTCCAATAATGGAATATGGAACAATTTGTTGGGATCCGCACAAGATTATGCAGTGTAAACACTTGGAAAGGATTCAGCATAGGGCAGCTAAATTTACTTTCAGGGACAAGAAAACGGCAGGGTGGGATTCACTCAAAAACAGGCGATCAGTAGCAAGACTCTGCGCCTTGTATAAAGCTTATAATGGTCATCCAGCTTGGAAAGAAATTAATCGGCGGCTATGTATTCCTACATACATCAGTAGAGTGGATCACAGGCACAAAATAAATTTAAGACAGCAGAGAACGGATGTCGGGAAATTTTCTTTTACAAATCGAACGATTACGGAATGGAATAGATTGCCTGCAAAAACCTTTGAACCCTTTCCTCAAAGTGTTCAACAGTTTAGGAAATTAATTTAGGGTATTATTAAGTAAATGAGGGAGAATAGTGGGTTATATAGCGATGCATAAGTGTTCTATTGTGAAGTGAGGTGTAGTGCAGTGTATAGCAGAGAAATAAAGAAGGAAATGTTTTCAGGTCTTAGTGAAGTGAAGTGCAGTGAAGTGCAGTGTAATACTAATGCAGTGTGTATGTGTGTGTGTGTTTTCTCTCTTAATGTAATTTAATGTTTTATGAATCAGTCAGTTTTTAATATTATTATCATTATGAATCAGTCAGTTTTTAATATTATTATCATTATTTTACCATTATTATTACTACAATTAGTATATAATTTGCATCTTCTTCTTCTTCTTATTATTATTATTATTGTTGTTGTTGTTATTATTATTATTATTATTACTATTAGTGGTTTTGGAGTTCTATATTACAGAAAGGCTGTGTATATTTATGTTTTTGTAATTAGCTGCCACCGGGTTATGCCCAATTGCAGTTTAAATAAATCTAATCTAATCTAATCTAATTACCGTCATATTCGTGCCGATTCCTCTTTAAATTTACGCGCTACCTTTCGAATTGCGCATTCTGATTGGTTGTCCCCACTCCTAGATTGGGTCTCATCCCCACCCTTCATCGATTTTCTCATTTGCACCTGAGTTACCCGCACGCAGCTCCTGAGGTCAGTGAAAGTGCAAAATGCTGTGCAGGTCTGCTTTAGACATTGTTAAAATGTACCCATCTATGCCACATCAAATAATATACTCAAGTTTAGATGAGCTTTTGACTTCCCAAGTTCAATACAAGAACTCGAATATAGCCAAAACTGAAATGATCTTAGCAATTAAATTAATTCTATGTAATATAACATTTATCTTTAATCAAAAAGTATATTTTCAAAAAGAAGGTTGTCCAATTGGGGGTGTTCTAAGCAGTATCTTATGTGAAATTTCTATGAGAAAACTAGAAACCGAAGTGCTCTCTAATTTTAATTAAAAATTTTACACCCGTTAGGTTGATGACACTTTAATCGTGTTGCAACAAGACCAAATTCACAAAGTTCTTGATAATTTCAACTCGTATCATTCAAATTTAGAATTTACTCTTGAAAAAGAAGAGGAATGCACTATTAATTTTCTTGACTTTACTGTACTTAGGTTTCCCAATTTCTGCCTTACTAAGTGGTACACCAAACCCACATATGCTGGCGTCATTCTCAACTTTCAATCTAATCATCCTACTTCTATGAAGGTTGCCCTCGTTAAGAACCTTGTTCAAAGAGCTTTTGATTTGTTTGATTCAATTTTTATCCGGCTGTCCTTCATAAGATATATTTATTACTGATTAGGAATGATTATCTCATTTCTTTCATTTCTAAATTTGTTTGTCAAAAACTGAAACATATAGCACATAGGTCTTTTGTTCACGATAAGGTTAAAGTAGACGAAACACAAGCCCTTCCCACTAGCTCTGATACTATTAGATTTTCATTACCTTATGTCCATAGTATTAACAATAAAATTAAACGACAACTCCATAATAATTTCCCAAACATTATTTTAGGCAATTCCATTTGCAATAAATCTAACATAGTTCGTCATTTAAAAGATCCAATATCAAAATTGAAAACTCTCAACACTGTATATTCTTTAAAATGTTCTCAATGCCATCTTGCCTATGTAGGACAAACTCGGAGAAAACTAAGTAACCGTATCAATGAACACAAGAACAATATCAAACTTCCCCTTGAAAAACAGAACTCACGGCTCATAGAATCGTTCATGATCATCTTATTGATTTCAATAACCCTACCATTTTAGCCATAGAACCCAACTGGAACTCCAGAATGGTTCTTGAATCTCTGTTTATAAAAACCATTGCTTCCATGAACTCCAACATGGAGTGTAACATGTTCTCTAAAAGTTATGATTCGATTTTGATTAAATTTAAAGATATACAGAATGGACGTTCTGAATTTCTTAGTCTTGATAGTGTTCATGATCGAGGTTATGTCCCTCAGGAGAACCCCAACGAGCCACCTCATAACACCAGTGATGATTCCGCCTTCCAAGTCCAACTACCCGCTATCGATCGAAAGAACCCTCCTTGTAAGTATTTATTACGTAGTCGTTCGTCTGGCACTTCTGATAACACCCCCCTTTCATCCTCCCCCCAACCCCTTCCTTCCACCACCTCCCCTCCCAACACTCACATCTCACCTCATCAGCTATGCCACTACGCTCTTCGGAGTAAGAGCTCCGTTACTAGAAAGTGTTAAATTCATCTCGTCGCAACATGTGATTTCTCAATTGTGAGTATGGATCTTCTTTGCTGTGCACTTGCCCTATGTTTTAGGATTTAATACATTTTAATTCAGCTTTTCATATTACTCTATTTAAAAAACTATCATTTTATATTGATGACGCATATTTTTTAATTTGAGTCTTTTTATTCTTCTCTTTTAGAGTTAACCTCAGTATGGTTGTTACTAATATAAGAAATGTACCAACAATGTCTCGTCATAAACTATTACGAGATTGTTGACATCATTCACCTTAGGACGGTTATAATCGTGACCCGTTCCGAATTTATAGTAAAATTTTGGGCGCCAGGAACAGGTTACGATAATTGAAACCAATACTTCCACAGCTAATTTTAACGAATGGATAAATGTCCGGCTAGCTGGGTCAATGGGTCCCGTAATAGATAATCGCTATCGTCTAGATAGCAGATTACTTGATCTGCCAACTATACAGTATGGCGAGGAATCTGAAAGGAAATAATTATATATCTCTAACAACTTAACAATTGTGACTGACCAAATGAAAATCTTTTCATTTACAAAAGAAAAATTTAACAATTTATTTAACAATTTGACAATTGTTCTGCCTTTAGGTCATGACCTTTTAAAATAAAACCTTTGTACTGCACTACTTATCTAACGTGGTCTTGATCGCCGATGCCCCGCAGTATCTTCCCACTTGAATGCAGATACTCCCAAGTCCAGCTTCTTTCTTCTGATCTTGCGACACGGCCGACGAATCCAGCCCTCACTGTCTAGAATATCTACTGGCTCTTACGTGATATTTACAGTTTCCAGTTCTCCCCAACTACGCGTTAAAACATTAAAGTCCAAACCGCAATATAAAAAAACTTTCCAAGTCCTACGCGAATTTACTTCTGTACATTAACTTTCAGAATCCGAAAAACAATTGTTTCTCACGTCAAAACTTACAAGTCCCACTCCCCTTATGTTAATCTCGCGAGCGATCTGTACTACTCGACGACCTCTATCAGAATGTCGTTTTCTCCTCCGTTTTTCGCCCTCAACGCCTCGGTATCCGTCCTTCGTTCTTATTTTTTTATACAAAAAAGACAAAATTCAACAGTCTATTCTCCCTTAGCCAATCCATTCACTTCTTGCCAACTCAAGTAGCCACGCCCTCGATAGTCATTCCTTTTCAGACCAATCCCACATTATTTTATGTCTTTCTAGCCAGCGCCCCCACCTATTCAAGGCCTGAATGCAGTTTATTGACCTTGCCAACCACTACGCCGGCGTTACTAAGGCTGTATATTGCCATTTGCCGACCCTTTTAACCCAACCCATTTACAGCAAATGTTATTGACAAAACATATAATATTTTGGTATATCACAATATCACGCTCAGAACCATACATCGTGTCAACAAGCAACATCAGTTATATTCAGCCAAGGCCTATGTTGTTTATTCATGTGGTTTATTATGTAATTTTTATTCATTGTAAGGCCTGATGATGGAGGAAAACAGTCTTCCGAAACGTTGCCAAAACTGTATAATATTCATGTGTCATTATGTGATTTTATGATTAAATTTTATTGTTTTGCCTGTCTATAAACTTCTTGGAACTTTTATTTTAATATTAATATCTATAAATTTGTCTGGCATCCTTTGGATACATTCAATGAGTCTTCTTCAAGAATTACAGTTGCTTCCATCACATTTTTTCATAATCACCTGAAAATTAAAAAGTTTTAAAAATATATTTTTTATTCTTAGGTGGTAAAATACACTTCATGAAGTTTGTAATTTCATATAATCAGAAAAAATCAATAATTAATATTCATTAAAAATAGTTCGCAATAAGCAACATACGCATTCACTATATCAATGAAGTTCAGTATGAGGATCACAATCGTCAGATATGTTTGGTGAACAGGCATGATGTTTCAATGACAGTCTCTGTGTTTTTGCCCAAGATATCCACTGAAAGTTCAACAAAATTAAACAAGAATGAACAATAATAAGAGAAACAATTAAATTCTGACATTTATTATTCTTAAAAATTGCCACTTTAATTATAAGAAATTCTATCTTAAGGTCTGGTCTGTAAAGCATATCCTCTACAAATTACCTTATTTATTTTAAATACTATTGAAAACGCATATCGAATGCATGTTTACCATTTTAAACATTCCTAGAAACATCACATGCAAATATGTTTGGATTATCTTCCATTCTTAGTTTTTGGCATGCAAATTCTGCTAACGTGGCACTAATTTAGAGCAAAATGTTAATTTATATTCTTTGATTGCACAATTTCGGATTTTTTTCCGAATTGGTGTATGAAGAATGACTATACTATTGGTTGTTTATATTACAGTACTGATTGTGTATGGTTTTACATTGCGTGTGTATCTATTTGATAATTAACTGATAGAGTTATGTGAATAATTGGCATATGTACTTACCACATTTCACATAACATTTTCATTGTTGAAATTCTGAACGCAATATAATCATTGTCATTTAATTTTCTCTTTAGGAAAACTTCAACATATTTCCTTTTAATATTTTGATTTTCGATCCACTTTGGAAACTTCGAGATTTATTTCAGACTCCGGAATAAAGTTTTTACAACGAAGAGATCAGTCAAGTGTACTGTTTACCGTGCTATCAATAGAAGCCATCGTGCCCCCAAGAAAATGCCCAAGTCGTTCGCAGCGCCAAAAAACATGCCCATGTTGTTACATGCGTGAACTGTGAGAACTGGCCTCACATAGCTTCAGTTTTAGACCGTGCATTACTTACACGTTCTCTTACACCGTGTATTAGGCCTACAGATATAATTTAAATTGAAATATTCCTCGTGCGTCACTTGTTCAAGTTAACTTCAATTGTTCACGTAAATATGTCATCAGTGACGACAACGTCGTGAAAGAAAACAGTGTGTTGAGCCAGTGCCCTCTAGAATACAAAGCCTGGCGACGGGCAGCCATCTTGCCAATGACGTCACGATGAGTAGGCCCAACAGCCCCGCCGTGGGCCTACGATCTATGCTGAACTTAATAGAAACAGCATTTCACAATATATTTCTCCCTGGCACTTCATTTTCCACCAATAGATTTGGGTAACGAAAATTGAAGGATTCATATTTTTAGAAATATGTTGCTCTTATTTCAGGACAATGTTTCTTTGAAAGAAAAAAATATATAATTTTTCCTACGACTATCAACAAAATTAAAATCAGAAGTTAATAAAAATACACTTTGATTAACTTTAGAAATAGTAATTTATTTTGAAGAAAATCATGTCACAATTTACATATATTACTCAATAGATAGTTTGTGTAACACAACAACAATATTTAAGTAGTTTCTCAATACATATGCATACATATTCCTACATTAATACACACAAACATTATTTTTACAGAATAGGGGATTTAAAATATTTTGGGAAAGAAAAGTACAGAAGCAGAATCATGCTGCAGGCTAGATTTTGAGCTGAGATATCACGTAACAATTATGTATATATTAAAACACATAAGACATCCCACGTAATATTTGAAGCTCTGAACGAAAAACTTGATAAGGAAAATTCATTTAAAATACCGAATGAGGAGATCCTGCTAGCAAGTAGATTAATGTTGAATAACAAATTCTTCAAGTTCAGTGATTCTTGTTAAAAACAAAAACAGGGGACTCCAATAGGTGGACCCATGAGTTATCTCTTTTCTGAATCGGTTATGCAGCAGACACAGTCATCTTAAGTCAAAATGAAGTAATATTTTGTGCTAAATATGTGGATGAGACGATATTAATTGTTGATGAGGCAAAGATTGAATTCATTTTCAACAATTCAATAACTATCACCACAACTATTACTATCACTGTCACCAACGTTTGCAAGTTTAAAGCATTTTTTAAATATCTATCCTTGAGTTATTGTTGGGTATGAAAATTTTCTCTCTACAAATAGCTTTGATCCACGCACTCCTTGGGTCTTTCTCAATGGGAAAGCTGAGCACGGCCGTTTCGGTAGTTGCCTTTACAATTTTGTACACAATACTTGAAAGGCATTATTGTGATGAGCTGTAAATGAAACAATGAGGGTTTGAATAGTTACGAATTTTTTAACATATGTTTACTGTCTAATCACGTAAGTCCTAAACACTGTATGATCAATATGCACAATAACCTAGAAGCCTCGTAACACATTTTTACAAATTGAAGCACATTTGCTTATATTTGCCTTAATTTTAGATCTAAGACGTAAAGTGAACATAATCAGAAACTACTGTTAATAAATTGTACTTACCAAGTTCGAATTTCCATAAATAAAAATAATCAAATTGCTGAAAAATCACAACTAACACAACATAGCAACACGCATAACACACGGAGTATCCGGCCGGAGAGTCTCTTCGTGGGCCTACTCGTGCTTACGTCACAAAATCGTCGCCAGGCTTTGTATTCCAGAGGGCATTGGTTGAGCGGAAAAATACCTTTGGATACTGGAGTTTAATCAACGCCACCTACATAGATCTATTTAGGTGGCAATGGTTTAATTCCCGGCATACTCAGGAATATGGCAGCACCAAAACACGCAAAAAACACGTTTTTGGACGTTTATTTTAAATCTTCCGGCCGGATCCAAAAACAAATTATCAGTTCCCCTTTAGGTGACCGAAACGCGTCGATTGACACCTCATATGTCTCAATTGGTACTCGGGAATTGGTCTAATCGTGAGGCACAGAACCGTATTTTCTCCATGCACACACATAAGGAGTTTACTCAAATACTGTACAGGGATACAATATGAATATTTACTTCTAATGTGATTTACAATAACATTTAAAATCTTTGAGAGCGTTGTACATGTAGAAGATATTAGTGTATTTCAATTTTCTAATTATTTAAATAAGAATGGAATGGAATGTGAAATCCCTAGTGCTTAAATGATAAACTGAAACGTTTTAAAAGTAAGTTCCGCTTTTGGCAGTATTGGCCTTGTTGTATGTGAAATATAAAGACACCCCCTTATTTGTCATCTTTTGAAAAGGTGGGTACAGACCAATTACCAAAAGAACATTCCCTGCAAAATTTTAGCTCAGTCGGATAGCTTTTAGGCCACCCCCTTTGACCAAGTTTTGAGTGTATGCCGTATTCACTTTGTTATGTTTTTTTATAATAATGTTAATTATACTTACGTCAAGTTACACTTTATTTTATAGTCTGTTTTTATGTTAATGATTAAATAATTGTATTTATTATGATTGTCACTATGCTTGGGTTTTTATTTCTTCGCGCGTGGGAGCTAGTCTTCACAATGGAATATCTCACAGTATTTCACGTCGTTCTCGGTCGTACCGCTAAGAGTCGCATGATCGCGACTGCATCGAAAAGTGCTGCCGCTCATGCAACTCCCAGCAGGACAACTGAGAACGACGCGAAATATCGTGAGATATTCCATCGTGAAGACAAGCCCCCACGCGCCAAGAAATAAAAACTTAAGTATGGAGGCCCGTACGAACAGAACTTGTCTGCAAACATTTTTTCACTGCACAATTGTTCGTAAATATCAGGGAAATGCTTAATTATGGCGAAGTTTTTCAGATCTCGTGCACTCTTCAAAGTATTAGAAAACTTGTCGATTCATGACATATAATCTGCCTCTTGCTCATCTGCTTTCTACTTCTAATCATTGTCTTGTCATGCCATTTCTTACTGGCTGTCACTTACGGTAAGCTGCTTGGTATTCGAAAACATTGGGCAGTAGTTAATAGACAGTGGCAGAGGGTTTTCGTTTCCGGTTGGAGAGTTTCCGTTTTAGTCCGTGAACAAGTCAGTATGTTCAATTTTTTTCGGGAACCGAAAATATTTTCCATCTTGAACAGGTTTTACTTGAGTTAATTCATGATTTTTTCAATTTTTTGAGAACTTTGTGTTGCTGCTGAAAATTGATTTTCGTGAGGTCTTCCAATGTTTGTAAAATAGCATCAACTTCTTCAAGCACTTCAACTCGCAATTTAAGAAAATATTTTTCTATCTCCCACGTTGGCGACATTTCTGATCAAATCATCGGAGCCGAACTACCTTCAGTGAGGCAGGTTTTAAGCGTTATTTTCTACAAAGTAAGAATTGTAAATTTTACGACGAAGGATAGTGCAGCATTGGTTATTTAAGAGGTTTCCATTTTTGGCAAAAAGCACGAATTCCTACAAGAAGAACTGATCACTTCGGTGATAAGTTATTTTAACTCTTTGATGTACGTAAAGGTTTACAAAGTCATTTGACTAGAACTACAGGCAAGGAAAAAGAGAAAAGATATATTTTCGGAAAATATAGACGATTTCTTTTACAAAGCTCATTCAGTTACTTTGGCACAGATGAAATATGGGGAGGATAAGCATTCTTTTATGCTTCAGTACCGGAAAGGACGACCTGGTTACATGGCGGGTATAAACCAAAAACTAAAAGTCAAGGAAGGTAAAGCGCGGAAACGCACTGCAATGGAAATTAACAGAGAAAACGAATTTATTCGCGATTCATCAGATTGTTGTGTCAGAAACCGAGGCTCCAGCATCAAGTGGGCATGGAAGCAACAGTGAGAACTGTTCTGACGTTCAGCAAATGTCAGCTAGAGCATCAACCGTAGTAACAGAAAACGTTCCAGAAATGGAATTTACATATTAAGAGCTGCTGCGGAAGCTTTTGGTCATGAAACTGAAAACCTGGTGATAAATTGCACTTCTTTTCAACAACTTAGAAAAAAATGGAGAAGAGAGACTCACAGAAATTTAGCATATATTTAATCTAAATGACTGCCCAGAATTACTGTTGCACTGGGTACAATAATACTCCCGACATTCAGAAATATTGATAAGGTTGCAAGACAGGGGCAGATCCAGCCGATCATTTTAGGGGAAGGGCATGGCCGACCCCATCGTAGATTTTGTTGAATAAACATTATTATATTGTGTATTATTTATGTGCTTTACATACACTACACAATATTATTGTTAAAATAATTTCAGAATTTGAACGTAAATATTGAAATCAATTTTGCCAAATAAGGAAGGTAAACGAAAACTAGGTCTTTGGGTGGGGGTGGGGGATATCGCCCAATGCCTTCCCCCTGGATCTGCCAGGGGACACACAGTCAGCAAATGTAACTTCCCACGGCAAGGAGTAATTGCTTGAAATCCCTACAACTTAGGAAAAAGAGATAGCCACGGCTAGAGAAATGGCGTATATCCGACAAAATTCAGGCACTTGACTGTGACACGACAGGATGCAACATAAGGCGAGTAAATGGTGCCGGCACAAATCTAAAAACGTTATTTCTGAAATTGTTGAATAAACTAGTGATAAATTAATTTATAATGTATTTAAACAATTGGTGAGCATGTCTCAATGCGCCACAAAAGAGGAGGAAAAAAGAAATTGGGCTTACGAGAGAATAGTTTATCGCTTTTTATTGGAATTATTTGTTTCGTATACGATGTTCCAACTTCAAGGCGTTTGGACGTCGCCTAGAAATTGTCCTATTGTGATGAAATTTTGCAGAGTTCCTTTTCTTGTCGATTGAAACGAGTAGGTGCAAAAATGTTTACCTTTCAGAAAATTGTCCTACAGGTAAGGGGCACCCTAGTGTCCACTAACCAAAAGTTGTGGAGCAGTATGTTTATGACGCTTTTTACTTTCCCGTATACGTACGTATACACGGAGTGATATACGTAGTATAGGGAAAGTTATGTAATGCTGCGCGAAAAAATGGCCAATTTTCGTCGGAAAAAAATTAATTGCCGGGCCGTGAAAACGAATAAGTGGATAAAACCAGTTGCTAAATTAAGAAAAAAAATCCTCTATCTCGTGGTGTGGTCAAAATCCATGATTTGTTGCTTCTTTATACTTAAAAATCGATTGACGGCATTCCGTCCGTCTGTCCGTCTGTGGTCAACGCTAGCGCCTAAACCGTTCGGTCGATTTTCTTCAAAATTGATATTCCCCAGTCGATCTGATTCTAGTCGAAGCTTTGTGATTTTGAAAAAGATTCTTTCAAATTGGGGGTACTTTATATGAAGCCCCCCGGCGATTTTCAACATTTTCTCAAAAACGGCTCCAAATTTTCTCTTTAAATTTCTTGTATCAATAGAGGAAAATACACTTTTTAACATGGCATCAGTCCGATTTTCACGTATAGCTCTGAATTTTCGAAAATTGTGAAAGTTTGAATTTTTTCGGCGTCTTTCTCCAACTACAAAATTGAAGATAGAGATTTTTTCTTCAAATAAAATTTGTTCTGCATATTGAGTTCTTTAATAAAGGTCATGTAAATGTTTTTCACAATTTTGGTAGTTTTCGTGCAATATTGCGTGCAATATGTGCAATTTTAAAAAATTACAAAAACAAAATTTTCTCAAAAACTGCTCCAAATTTTTTCTTTAAACTTTTGGTAGGGATAATAGTAAATGTACCCTATCAATGACATAAACGCTATTTTGGTCTATCGGTTGGTTTTTTCAAAAATTACCAAAATGTAAATTTTTTTACTTGTCTCTCACGTTAATATTTACATTATCGGCGATTTTTTTACATTATTATATTTACGAGTATATATGCTTTAAATAATGTCAAGTAAAGTTTCTCGAAAATACTACCGTTTTCTGTGAAAAGTAGCTCAAATTTCGGCATTTTCAGAAATGCTCAAACGTCATTTTCTCGTATATGGCTGCAATTTTTTTCTTGAAACTTTTGTAACGGATAGTGCTAATTACACTCATTAGTATAGCGTGAAATTTATTTTGAGTTTTTTTTGTTATTTTCAAAAATTATATAAATGTAAATTTTTTGAAAGATCTCTCACATCTTTAATATGCACATTATCCGCAATTTGTAAAGATGATTATATTTGTGAGTGTAAGTGCTTCAAATAACTTCAAATAAAGTATTTTGAAAACTCAAAAATTTTCTGTGAAAATGAGCTTCAAATTTCGCATTTTTAGTAGTGCTAAAACGCCATTTTCTCTTAAACGGCACATAATTTTTAAAGAAAATTGCCATTTACGGCTAGGTTTTTGTGTTCTTTAATATTCTAAAATTAATGTTTCTGTTCTACCAATAGCAAACCGAAAAATTAAGAAAATGACAAAAAATGTACTTTTGGCGATGATAGATGGTAGCTGGCAAGAAAGAGTATGTGGCAATTCCGAATAGCTACGAAGACCCAGGAAAATAGAAAACTAATACGGGAAAGTCTGCGCCATTCTGTTTCTGTTTTTTGACAAATAAATAAATAAAATAAATACGGTCATGCTTAATTTTTTCAAAATACGAGTAGTTTTTCTTTAATTTTGTGACAAACCTAATAGGGCGCTGTAAATTTACTGCGCTTCGGACAGCTGGATGCGTCGTAAATTAGAATGTGCAATTTTGTATATTATTTCTTTCTTCGTTTCTTACATTCGAACTTTGTTATAGACTTACACATTAATATTTTAGAAATTGTTTATTTTGAAATATTTGAAATAAGTAAAAAGAATTAATAGCTATCAGGATAGCGACAATGCAGGATCTGCAACAATGGAATTCACTTTGCGCTCGCGAATATCTGTGAATTAGTGTCATTGTTGTGAGCTGTATGAAAAGGAGTTATAATTGTCTAATTTATGTTGATATTTGCAAGCAAATATTTAGTTTTGCACCAAATGCTGTACCATTTGTAGTGAGTAGAGAATTTGTTGCATGGTTTTAAAATACTCTTCCCTAATCATGGCCCAATGGAAGGCGTTTCTATATTTCCAGGGTATCAGGCTTCTTTTTCCAATACAGGATTACAAAACTTTTGCATTCTATTTTTGTGAAGTTGTAGAATTCACATAGTTCTGACAACACTGCAGTGGAAATAGTGAGTTCCAAGCGAAGATGTTAGTAGCGCGTAAAGTGCAATATTACAGTACTACTTAGCTGTTTCCCCTAATACGGGAAAGTAAGTGCTGTTGTAGCACCACTAGTTACTCTTATGATGTACTGTTATGATGGTGGTTACGGGTTTACAAGCTCAGACATTTTGTATTTTATAAACCTTGAATAAATCTTTTTCGTACTCTGCACATAGCATTATTGTTCATTTGCACTTCAAAATAAAACTAATAGTGGCAAAATAGCTCGTACTTTCTTTCACGCAAAAAGTTTTACGATTTTCGAGAACTTCTCCATTCTCCTGTAAAAGTCCATCGTTAAGAAACAGATTTCATTAAGGAAAAAATATCTATTCATAATTGTTTTTTAAGCTTTTGCAATTTTCGAAAAATTAGGATCCATTCCCTTAAACGTCCTCAATACTATCCTTAAACAATTTTTAATCACAAACGATAGAAACATTTTTTTGAAACTTTTTAAAAGTTCCAGGGGTGTCATATAAAGTACCCTCCGCAAAAGACTTAAAATATAGGTTCCAAATTCAAGGGGCCGCGACATCAACTAGAGCAATTGGGGAATATCAATTTTGGAGAGAATCAGCTGAACGATTTAGCTGCTTGAGTTGTTCATAGACGGACGAAGAATTTTATAATATTAAAAATTCATTTGAAACATCATTCTACACGACTTAGGGTTAAAGTGCTGTAGAGAAAAAACCGCAAACGGCTCACAAACAACACCAGTTTGTTAGGCCTCCCACATTTACCTCAGAGTCAGGGGGGGGGGCGAAGACTGACTTTACGAACGAAAAGTACTACGAAGAAGTACTTTTTTTTTCAGATGTACCAAATGGACTCCGCGTAAAATTAGCACTATCCATACAAAACATTTAATTATAAAATTTGAAGCTGTTTTTCAGAAAATCTTGTTTTAAATATTTTTTTTAATAATTACAATTTTATGACTTCTCAATATCACATATAACCTACTTACAAGGAGTACTCATGTGCAGTTTACATACATTTTTAATTTCCTAAATATATTAATGTACATAAATGTCACATTGCAGTTATTGCAGAATCATTATTATTAACATTTATTTGCCTGTTCCTAAATTTCAAAATTGTGTTGGATATGTGCAAACCATGTGTGATACACATTCACAAATACAACGCCCATCATACTAAATAAGTTTATTACACTTAGTCTCGACTAGTTACAAATAATACAGTGTACAAACAATGATGTACGAGATAACTTCATTTTAAATACAGGCAATGAAATTAGATATTTATTATTTTGTGGTAAAAATATTACAATGTTTGTTCATAGGTTTGTTAAGTTCTGTGAAAGAAATTACTACGAAATTATTTTCAAAATTAAATGTAATAGTAATAAAGCAACATAAAATATTGATAGAAATCTTTCATTAATACTAAATTGCTTTAATTCACTATAAAATAAAGGTATATACCAAACATTCAAAATACTACTAAGAAAAACAAACATTTAAAAGGATGCTTCAATATAATTGTTATTTGTTTTTATATTTTATTAACAAGGAAAATCATGACCATGGATGTAGTAGAAACCGCTGGTTCATTGGTTTTGGTTCATTCAACTGAATGATCACATTTTTTTATCTTATTCACATACAGCAATGAGGAAGAAATATTAATTTTCTGAAACATTGGCAAAGAAGTAAATAGTCAGTACTACATTTTATTGATCATTTCAAGCCCCATGAATCAGGTATTTTGAAACCAATCCCATAAATAGTTTCTATACTCTAGTGATGTTCTTACAACAACAGGTTCTGTGCCTTACTCAGAAACAAATCTTGCGTCCTGGTGCTTCTAAAATAATTCACCCCTTAGCACTGTCATCGGAGCCGAAGACTCGACTAATTGTAACCTTATTCTCAAAGGTAAGTCTAGTAAAAAGGAAAGTAATATTTGAAAGTAACTGAAACCAGACAGAAATTTAAAAAAAACTATTAAGAAAAAATAATATACTATAAATGCAAAGTTAAAATACTTTATAACCCGAAGAGTTGAATGTCAACAACCTATAAGAGATTCAATGTCAGTCTAAAAAGACATTCATCACCATTCCAGGACACTTTGTCCACTGTCATGAGGTCCACTTTTATTTGGTCCACAGACATTTTGTCCACTTCTTTTTGTCCATAAATAATTCGTCCACTGTATATATTGTCCATTAATTCATATGTCCACAAGTACTGTTTCCATTTTTTTTCGTCCACATTTTTTTGTCCTTTTCTTTGAAGTCCACAGAAATGTATGTCCACAATTATAATAATGTACTGTGTTGTGGTTTCCGCGGTAATAATAAGAAATTATTTTCGAAATGGCATCTTTACTTCGACTGAAAAAAAAGATAAAATTATTTATAAAAATTATATATATCAGTTCCATTCCTTCAGCAGAAATGGAAAAAACTCATTGGCGTTGCGAAAAACGAGATATCTGCAATTCCCGTCTCGTCACAAATAAAAATGTAAATGATCATATTCAAATATATAAAGATCAGCACACTCGTGTGGAAAATGGCGCTAAAGTTCAAGCAAAGAAAGTGGTGGCAGGAATCAAAAGAAGGGCCGAGCAACACCCAAATGAACCTCCTGCATGCGTAATAAGAGAAGAAATCCAGGGTATAGAAGATCAGGAAGTACTGTTGCATTTACCGGAAAGAACTTCCCTATTACGCAGTGTCAACCGATCACAGAATATAGGTAGGCCTCCACTGCCTCAATCACTTCAAGAGTGTACAGTAACACCACCGTACGATGTTACCTTAAGCGGAGAAGCATTTTTACAGTTCGACAGCAGAGAAAATAACAACAGAATACTTATTTTTTATACAGAGGATGGGTTGAACCATTTATGCACAAGCAGGACAATTTTTTTGCGACGGAACGTTTAAAAGTGTTACAAAGTCATTTTATCAATTGTACACATTACATGGAAAAATACAAGATTTAGTTTTTCCATTAATTTATTGTTTGTGTACCAGAAAAGATGAAGCAACCTATACATTAATCTTTGAACATCTTAAAAATGCAGCTGAGGCATTGAACAAGAATTTTTCACCTGACTTTGTAATGTTGGACTTCGAAATGAGTGCTATTAACGCAGTACGAGCCGTATTACCCAACAGCACAGTTAGTGGATGCCCATACCATTTTTCGCAAGCTATTTGGCGGCAAGTTGTTAACTTAGGACTGAAGGTACGTTTCACCGAAGATGTCATAAGAAATGACATTCAGCGGCTGATGGGCCTTCCATTCATACCTTTCGACAACATCGAAGATCCCTTGCATCCAAGTCGGGCGAGATCGTAGTGCACTGTCCAGATGAGGGAAAATATTTTTGTATTTCACATACGTCAGTGTTACAAGTGGTTAATATGATGATTTTTTAATTAAATGTAGCCAAATTTGAATTGGTAAATGGATCATCTGAATAAATCCTGTATCAAGAATATTATTGTTAGTTACAGGAAAAATCTATTACAATTTTACTGAATATACTGTCAAAAGTTAGTCACCAGAAACAATTCAGTATTGTTCTGCTTATTTGTAGATTTCAGTGAAGATAGTTTTGTGTGAACATGGTGTAAATATAGTCATGAGGTGCTTAGATGTGCAGTAACCAATCAGATTGCTATAGAAAATGAAAAATCTCATATTGTAGCCTAAACAGAAGAAAATGGTGCAATTTTTTAAAAAGAAAAAACATATGAATAACTCTGCAGTTGCTAAAAAGAATGAATTATAATTTAAATTTTGGAATGATTCTTCACAGTTCAAGTCTTGCAGTTGGATGTTTTTAAAAATTACTTTGCCATAGAATCAGGTGAATTAATTAATTCCAAAAATGCTTCTTTTAGGGTTGGAATTTCAGGGATCATCTCAGGCGTGTCTACTTCATGTGTTCCTGTTTCATGTGTTTGTTCATATGACTGGGAAACAAATTTTTTAAAAGTAAACAGCAAGTTTCCTTCTGTTTTGTCACAATTCTCAATAAGTTTGGCATGGTTCATGTTATTAAATAAAAATGTTGTGTATGAATTAAAAATTTATTGAGGAGTGGAGTTTAAATTAGATCCATTGTAATTTCCAATAGAGCAAAGAAAATGTCTTAGGGGCCCTAATTCACATTCGTGCTTTTTGTTTTTTTTTTGCTTTCATGCAAAAGGGTTTATGAAGGTTACTATTTGATTTAGAAGATGATAAATTGAGACCTTCTGCTTTGCCATTGCATGAATAGAATAAATCAATTAAAAAATTTAAAACCTCTGCTGTTGCCAGCTCTTCTTTATTAGGAATTTTTAAAGTTCCAGATGGAGTTTCAAATTCAACTACAAAAAAAGTGGTAATTATACACATCCTAAAATATTTTTGTACAATTTTTATATATGTGTATGTACCATGCAAACACAAGCGCTTAAAAAATATTGGACCCTCTATTCTTGACTTGATGAAATTGCATCTTAACTTTTGCTTGTAGCTCCATACAACAGTAAACTTCATTCAAGTATTTGTGTGTGTGTGATGTGATCCAATTAATTTAAGAGTAGAAATCAAGAATAATTAATAAATGTGAAATTATGAAATAAATTGCCTGCCTATGAAGTTAAAATGAAATTGTGAAAGCAAATAAATATTTAAATTTATATTTACCATCTATTTGAGATATAAATTCCATGTATGCCAACATTGATACACTAAAAACCTTTGTGGTATACTCTGATTTTTTAAATTTGTTGGTTACAATATGTTCATCAGAGAATTTTCTCATGGCCTCATTAATTTTGTTTACATATTTAACAAGGTTATAGACTTTTCATATGATGTGCCATGAAGCTAATTTAGTTTCCTTCAAATTTCCTACATCTATTTTCAAAGTTTTAGTTAGAAGATTATTTTGAATTCCTTTCGGCAAATGAGGCACGTTAAATGGGTGAATTATTTCTGTTTTGTCAATGAGGTAAGTTAATCCTAAGAATAATGTTTTCTTTATTTTCTGAAGATTGTGTAAATATAAAACATTTATATAAAATATAATACTAAAAATAATGTGAAAATATTAATGTAGAAGTACAATATAAATTCCACACAGCAAAACAATTGTAAAATCTGTTAATGAATCATTGTGTTTATTGTAATAATGATATTACAAAAATTCTGAAGGAAAGATGAATAAATTTCTAATCTGAAAATCATATATGTTATTTTTCTTTTCACTGGAAACAAATCATTTTAAAAACTCCACAAAAACTCATAAAAAAATCAGAAATGTGACTATATAAACATTTAAATGAACAAACAAAATATTTAGTTTGAGCATTATTGGCTTTTATTCTCTGTTTTCAATTTTTTTTCTAACAAGGAATTAACAACTTTCACATTTGACGATCCCTGATTGCACTGTTGGGAAAAAGACAATTTAATATAATGTTAGAAAACAATTGTTTTGTACTAACTCTTTCATAATGGGCAATTAATTGTTAAAGTGGGATATGTAATGAAAGTTATTTTTACATCAATTATTTTAAATAATTGTGTAATAAAAGTTCAGTGACATTTACCAACAATATTAACGCCAGCATCTGTAACCTCTCTAATGCATACAACACAGTATCTGGGAAGTTGATGTTTGGTTGCAACTGAAACCAAATGAAATGGGAATTTTCCATCATTTTTTCGAAGTTTTTCATCTATGTATTCGTGTCAAATATTCATTAAAAATTGTTATATGTAAGCAAGAAATTATTTAATGGTCTACAGATCCCAATTCATTGGGGAGATTGTACATTTTCTACTATAGAAAATACCCCGTCTTTAGAAGTGAGGTTCTGTCTCACCAATCGTATCCAGGTGTGCTTATTTGATTAATTTCATTCATACATACAATTTTATTAATGTTTTAAATATTAAATACATATTTTACCAATTAAATCTTTGCGATTTGTTTTCAACCATTGTTCGGACCTAAGTTTATTTTTCGAGAATTTGTGATACGGCATCCTTCAAGAGGTTAAATAATACAATTATCTGTAGTAAAACGTAAGAAAAGCAGATAATACCAATGGATATTCCCTAAACTCACCATAACCTGCATTCGCGGAACTTTATTTTCAAAATGCGCGCGAAAACGCAACAGCTGCGCTATCTTCGCTATGTGAATGTAAAACTTTGTCCCACGCTTTTTAACATTGAGTGAACCAGCCCTGGTAATAGCTTAGTATGGAAACCAAGTGGAAACGAAATGCTATCTACCTTCTGTCTCCAAGTTGTCATGGATATAATGTGAATCCTGCATGAGGAGATTAAAAAGAAAGAGAAAGTGTTATCTTCTCTAGAGAGATGTAACAATATTTGCATTTGAATGCACCAAGAACCATCTCCTATGTAACAACTTGATTTGATTTGAAATTTCAAAATTTTGAATTGGAAGTTATGGTTGTGGTGTGTTGAATATAACTGCATTAATATGTATATTAAGAAGCGGCTTGTAGACAAAATGTTCTTCAGTGTGTTCCTTTTAGTGAATTTTCATGTAGCATTTCTTTGATTCGCTTGGTATTTGTAAAATATGCTAGTCCAATGGAACTTCTTTAGTTATTATCTTAATTTTTTTTTTCAGATTGAAACTTTTATTGATCTATCACTACAGCACATTCTAACAATAATTGGCTACCCAATTAACTTAAGATGATTAAAATTCCTTTAAAAGTATAAAATTAAAAAAATAAAAATTTCCAAATCTTTCATACAGTTGTTGAATCCATCAATACTGGTCCAAAATATTTTAACAAAAAACGTCTGTATAATTGTCACCATTCCCATCACCTTGCCGGGCCGACCAATTCTTTGAACAAATTTAATTAGAAAAACATTGTAATATTCTTCATGAAGAAGAGATCAAGATATTTTTACAAATTAATATAAATGAATGGTAACATTGGTTTCGCAGACCTTTGGTCTATTTCATTTGCCAATTTGTCTACACTGGTTACGTTGTTACATCAAAAAGTGTCTCGATGTGATACCATTATTCTGTAATTTTTCTTACTGATAATAAATTTGCCAAGAAAACCTCCAAGACCTGTTTACTCTGCACATATGTATTTTCTTCGTACTACCTTTGAGTTCTTTTTCAGAGTAAGACTTTTCTTTCATGTTTCACTTAATATTTCATTCTTTTAAAAATAACGTGTTATGTTCATTTGATTTTTTAGTTCAGTTGAAAATGTTGAAAGAGAACAAGCCCATTAATGTGTCTTGCCAAAATCAGCTGTTTGTTCAGAACGTAATTGGTCGATGTGTTCTTAGAAGTTGTGCAATGATTGTGTGAAGAAATTATGATTACTGTCTGGTGTGTGTAGTTATATGCATTTAGCAAATTTATAATTTTGATTTACAAAAATATAATGTAAATTAAATGTTTGAAACAATTTCACACTAGCTTCAAACATTGCTGTAACACTGCTTTAAAAATTTAATTTATAGTTTAAAAAAATGATGAAAATTTTGATTCATATAGTTGTATATATTTTTGTATTAATAGTAGTATTAATAGTGACGTAACAAGTACATTCAATTCAAACATCGAATAACACCCAAATCTCACTAAACAAATTGCTTCGTCTGAGAGACTTCGTCAATTTGTGTGAATTACCTGTCATTGTTGTAACTTGATAGATCTGTATGGTATCAGACTTTTTTTCCAATACAACTTTACAAAACTTCTGTATTATATTTTTATGCAATAGAATTCACATAGTTTTGACAGCACTGCGATGGAAACAGTGAGTTGTTCGCAGTGTATAAGATATATTGGTGAGTTCACTACCAGTCTAAAATTGAAACTCATGTGATGCTAGTTCTCACAGTTCTCGCATATAAGTGGCGCGTTCATTGTGTCTCATTTGGGCAAGGTCCTGATTGGTCGTGTAATGTGTAACAGCCACAGATTCAGAAGTCGTCTTAAGATGTATATCTTAAGACGACACGGCGACCCAAACCGTTCGTGCGCACCGTATGGACAAGCGACGAACTAGCCTCAAACTGGCTTCAGGAAATTTGTCCCAAAGGCGGCTAGTTAACACCTATATATCTTACACCGTGGTTGGTCGCTTCTTGGTTGAATTGGAAGTTTTCAAAGAAAAGCTAAGATACTGTAGGGCAGATAGTGCATTGTTTCAATTCTACATAGCTGTTTCGAATGATACGGGAAAGTGTGTGCTGTTGGAGCATCACTAGTTTTTAATGTAGTTGGTTCATGTTAAAAAAATACTGTATTATTGTTTTATTTTATTTTTCAGTATATTGCTATTAGATTGAAAATCATCTTACTAGAGTCCCTAGATGCGGAGAGTTGCGCATTCCATTTTTCCAGCTATCCCGCCATTTTATATCCAGGTCTCCGGAGAATTGGAAGTGGAATATTCTGTCTGTTGAGAACCATGAATTTATCTCAGATCAATATTAATAATCTTAAACATTTCCATAACGTCACCAATTGTTATATTTCTCCTTCAGTTTCTGAAGCCTGGCGGGGCTATCGGATGAGAGGATATAAAATGGCGGCGGTGGCGCTACTCTCTGTATCTAGGGGCTGTATATCTTACGCATTGCTACTGGCCTCCAGGGAATCTGTTGGGTACTAGTCCTGCTGCACCGCTACTGACATCTGGTGGGATATATTAGGAACCAATCTGCCCGCAGCGACAAACGAAAAATAATGATCGTGGTGCATATTTCATTGTTATTTTCGAAACGAATCAGTGACTATCTAGGAATGCCTGTTAAATAAACTTTTTGCTGTATCGATGTCTCTTACATTTAGTTGAATTAACTTTTCAAAGAGCAGATTTTGTGGTCGTTTTCAAGTTTAGGACTACAAAATTCCCTAACATCTTTATTTTCATATCTGAGACAGAAAAACAGAATGATAACCGAATACCTCCTTGCCATGATAATTTGAGGCTGTGAGTGAGTGATCTCAGTCATTAAGGATCAACATTGCCAGAACTATTTACTTACTGTTGCACTCCCAAATGAATTTTCAAATTTTCCATATCAGTATCTTTCTGCTTAGAGAGATTGTTTAATTTTCTTTCTCTTCAGGACCCTCTCGCCTCCTGCTGTGGTAGTACGTCTGTTGCTACAATAAAAGAAGAGATCACTTCAGGTAACTGATATATTTTGTTAAAAATTGTGCTTAAAAGTAAAGCACTTACTAAAATTAAATTTAACTAAAAAATTCTTAAAAACACCTCTAACTTCAAGGGACACTGAAAATAACACCGATGTCATTTTCGTTGACGTACCTCAATGTATGAAAGTTTAAAATAAAGAAATAATGCGAGAAAGTGTGGCGTTGTGAAATCAAAATTTTGAATTTGCGACGGATCAGTTCTATTTCCATCTTTTTATTTTTCCAAAATTTTAAACCCTAAAAATATTAAATGTTTTTTTAACTCTCGGAAGTTGACTTTACCATTCCAGAGATTTCTCTCGCACTGCATTTTCATCGTGTCAAATGTTTGAAAGTTGTTAAGCTTCAGGAGTGTTGTTGCTAGTCTGCCTCTGAATTTGATTTGTTTTTTGTTGATAGATGGAGAGAGTTATGCATCAGAGAAGGACAGCACAACCCAGGCACCACAGACGAAAAGTGCACATCTAGATTACATGTCTAAGGGGAGCGTCACCAACTATGACCAGACCACGCATCACAAGCACGCGCACCCACACACGCGCAGCCACAGCGAGAAACTTTTTAAGTGCTCCATCTGCGAGAAGATGTTACGTAAAAGAGGGAACTTGCTTAGGCACATGCGCATCCACACAGGGGAGAAGCCTTTCGAGTGTTCCGTCTGTGAGAAGGCCTTCACTCAAAAAGGACACTGGGAGAGCCACATGCGCACTCACACGGGCGAGAAACCTTTCCAGTGTTCCATCTGTGAGAAGTCTTCTTCTAAAGCAGCTTTGAATGTGCACATGCGCCTCCACACTGGCGAGAAACCTTTCCAGTGTTCCATTTGTGAGAAGTTCTTCACTCGAAAAGAACACTTGAACGAGCGCATGCGCAACCACACTGGGGAGAAGGCTTTCCAGTGTTACATCTGTGAAAAGACATTCACTCAAAAAGGACACTTGGAAAGCCACATGCGCACCCACTGGGGAAAAGGATTTTCAGTGTTCCGTCTGTGAAAAGACCTTCACTCAAAAAGGACACTTGGAAAGCCACATGCGCACCCACACTGGCGAGAAACCCTTCCAGTGTTCCGTCTGTGAGAAGACCTTCACCGAAAAAGGAACCTTGGGTAGACACATGCGCTCCCACACTGGCGAGAAACCTTTCCAGTGTTCCATCTGTGAGAAGTCTTTAACTTATAAATCAGTTTTGAATGTGCACATGCGCCTCCACACTAGCGAGAAACCTTTCCAATGAGAAGAGAATCTGTGAGAAGGGATTTACTGTGAAGCAGGCCCTGGATGATCACATGCGCGCCCACAGTGTTCCAATGTAACTTCGTCAGTGTTCAAAAGACGTGCAGTAAACAGGGGTCGTTGCGTCGCCACACGCGCACTCGCACTGCGAATAACCTGTTTTTGTGTTTGAACTGAGAGAAGACGTTCACTCAACGGAACACCGTGGATGGGCACTTGTGCGTCCACGTTTGTGTAAATTATTCGGTTTTAGGAAAGAAACTTGGAGAGCTTGCATTTATTCTTGCGCACCCACACAAGTAGAAAACCTCGTAATTGTACATTGTAACGCAGGGAGCTCACAAGCACAGCGGAGCATTTCTGCTAAAAATACTTTTCGTTGTTTTATGCGTGAGATGACGGTCTTTCAAATCGCGAGTTTGATGTATCACGTGAGCATAAGCCTTCGAAAAACCCCGGACGCAGTTTGCTCTGTCTGTGAGTTCTCCAAAGGGCGGTGCAAGTTGCGTATTAACACACGGCACAACACAGTCGAAAAACATCATCAACGTTCCGTTTGCGAAAAGAACAGTCTTCATAATTAAGAAATAGACGCATGCGCGCCCAGTTGTGAAGGCCTTCTCCGATTTGTTGTAAACGTCTTTGTTTCAGCGATCCACATTTCCACGGCCGTTGTTCACACGAGCGGACAAGCATTCTTTTCACATTTTGCTAAGTTTTCCGAGATATTGTGACGTATTGGCCTTCGATTCGTCATTGCTAGGCTCGTGGGCGCCAGACACGTGCAAGCTGACGTAAGTCAATGTTACCTGTGTCGGCCTCTGACAGCAGCCAGAGACCTTTGTGGGATTCCGCTCCGCGAGATGAGATGTTCTCGTCAGGGGTGGACTCTTCGTGATATTTCTCGAGGGGAAACTGGTTCAAGTGTGCTCAAACACTACTTCTGCTATTGTGCAATACATTTGCAAGCGAATTTCTTTTGATGTGGTCCCTGAAGGGGGCCCATCTATTTATTTATGAATGAAAATATTTACTATTAACACAACTACATTTGATTATAAATTGTTCTTGCGTCTTGGATTATATTGAATTTTGCAAACATTTATTCATGGGCTTGCATTATGTCTTCTATCTTGCGTTGTTAATAATGAGTCCGGTAAGTCTTTAACATTTCATGGCGTCGCGCAGTTTTCCAGAGTTGAAATGCTTAACCTACTTGCAGTTGGGGTGATGAGGGGGCTGTGAGTGAGTCGCATTCACCCGAGGAAGTCCGGCTCCATTCTCGAGCGGTGAGCGCCGCGGGCGGGGCCAACACAGCTGACTGTCGTCGGGCGGTGGAGCACCAGCGGGAACTACGATGCGCGTTCAAGGGGAGCCGACGTCGGCGATGAAGATCGCGTGACTTATTCGTCGCGGCGGCCGCGAAGTCACCGATACGAAGATGCGGTGAGAGCAACTGCGTCGCCGGCAGTCGACGTGTTCTCTCGCGCTCAGCGGTCGGAGAACGAGTCTCGTCGGAGGTCGAAGGAATTCTGTCCGTCGCTGTCGGTGACCGGGGAACGTTGCGTCTCCGGCGGTCGGAAATGGCGTGTCGCTCTCGAAGGCGCGCCTTCTCCCTCGAAATGGCGTTCCCTAAGTATTTTTTATAGTTGCCCGATTAAAATTCGAGAATAGTCGAAAGTGGATTGGCCGATTCCTGAGCCTTAATTTATCTCGCGCGTCGCTCGCTGCGAAAGTGGGCCAAGTTTCTCTTACGTGTCTAAGGATTTTTACGGTAATTATTGAACCGAGTGCGCCCGGGAAGACAGGCGGCACTCTCCAGGGGGCGGCGGGTGGCGAGGGGGTGACGTGGATGTCGCTGGGGAATCGGGTGATCAACGCTGCTTCTTCTGGCCGTGCTGCAAAGTAACTTCACGGCAGTTATTCGAGGGCTTGCACGTGTGCAGGGATATTTGTTTCGTGGGGCGGGCTAAGGGTTCAGACTCAGCTATTGCGCTTTTGCGCTACTTTCAGGGCGTTAGATAATAGTTCGATTATTGCGTGAAAGGAATACCTCTTCGCTCTTTGACGCATGGGGTTGGGGGAGTCATTACTCTCGGTTTTGTCCACCAAGATTGTGTTATACTGGATACTTTGTTTGTGCTTAAACAGTTGAATGCTACTCCTGGTAATGCGAGCTGATTGAGAAAAAAAAATCCGAGACTTTCGAAGTATCAGTAGATAGTTTCGTGCCAATGATATTCTGGAGGAAGCAGACTGTGCAAGTTATAGTTGGATGTCTTCTAAATCTGTAACCACTTACGAAAATGCTTATGATTTATTTTGAGGCATTAACGAAGATAATATGCTAGAATTTTTGAACGAACGATCAAAATTATTAAAATCAACTAGTTTCCAATCATACTTTAGTATGCTGAAAAAAATGTCTAAAAATACATGTTAGCACATTTTGGTCGGCGCGGACAAGTTCCTGCGACTTCCGCCCACCTGGGCACTCTTTGTGGTACTTCCCGCTAAATTATGGGAGTTCCATGCTACACCAGGGTGTAATGGGGGCGCCAACTCCAAAGTTCGCGCGTCCCACTTAAAAAAATCAATCAATTAATGATTGAATTAAGACGTTAATTGATCATTGTTTCCCCGCGCCTCGATGCGTGTGGCGGTTCTCCCGCCGTCCGGCCAGTTGCAACCAGCTACCCTCGGCGCCGACACCGATGACGTCACCGCCGCTACCACCACCATCACGCCGTCGCCGCCCGTATCTCCCCCCGCCTACGTCCGCCCCTCCGCCTGCTAGCCGGCTGCCCGCCCCCCCCCTGCGCCCTGGTCTGAACCCGGGGCGAGGCCAGAGCCTGGGTGGACAGCGGGAGAGATGGCTGGTGGAGTGTGGACCAAGCGGAAAGGGCTATGGTGGACCTCGAGCGTGAAGCATCCACGGTGGTGAAAGGCATTTTCTTGATATCTGCATTTGAGACCCTCTACTAGACAGCTGTGTAATTTGGAGGAGCTGTGGCGCTGTGAGAGTGGACTGGGTGGGAAAATCCAGCCATGTGTACCTCGTAACCTTTCAATACTTTCTGCAATGTTACATTAATTTGGTTTTTCTTGCTGTGTTAGTCAGGTAGCATCGCTTGGTCAGTGTGTGCCTTTAATTTTGTATTTTTGCAACAGTGCAAGAGTTTTGTGAAATTGTTAAAGTTTTTTTTGTATTCTTTGACAATACATGAAGACTGAATATCCACGTAAGTTATTCATTCCTTATAATTTGAAATAACAGTAAAAACTGAAGACTAATTATTTAAAATTTATGTGGATATACTATTATAAAGTTATTGAATATTTAAAGAAAAAATCTAAGCTGATTACAAGCCTAAAAAATCAGAAGAGCAAGTAACTAAGTTCTTACAAGTGTCTGACGATCGCATATACGTGCTTTTCAAGGTCATTCTTGGTTTTCGAGTATTTGGTGCTTGCCGGAGATAATAACTTGCTGACTTGAGCAATATACAAGGGAAACGAACATACTACCAGGTACATATTCCTCTGCCAATTGTTTACATTTATTCCCCTAAATTGTGTTTTGGGTCAAAGTCATATTTGTCACAAAATTTACGAGCACTGATAAAATCTAAGCCCGGAAAACCGCTGGAATATTTTTAATGGACTCACGAGCATTTTAGTGGCCGTTGCCACGGACGCTTTCTTAAAGTGTTTAGTTGGTTGGTTGCTAAGGGACTATGTGCGTGTTTACCAACGTGAATAACAAAAAATAATTTAGCGGTCTCGCGGATTTATATTTTACCAGTGTTCATAAATTTTGGATAAACATGTTCCACCGGTCCTTTCTGTGTATTTTGTTCATTTTTCCCGATGTCCCGTTTGTACCTTTCTCCCGTGACCCATTTTCTTTCTTCATTTGACTCCATTTACTATTTTTCTAATATTCACTAATTTCACTTTTCCCCATTTTCTCCTTTTATCGTTTCCATTTTTGTCTATTTTGTCCCCTTCCGGTCTTTGTCCCCGTTTTTCTTTTTGT
The DNA here is from genome assembly GCA_031308135.1 of Acheta domesticus. Classification (NCBI taxonomy): domain Eukaryota; kingdom Metazoa; phylum Arthropoda; class Insecta; order Orthoptera; family Gryllidae; genus Acheta; species Acheta domesticus. The sequence continues at coordinate 107,563,279 of JAHLJT010002630.1, read as the reverse complement.
CCCATTTGTCCCCCTTTCTCCTTTTGTTTTTTCCGCGCACGGCGATTGCTTTTTAAAAAATGTAGCCAGACCTTGTACCAACAACCATTGCTACAGTACGTCGAGAGAAATGAATCTTAACTCGTGAAAGTTTGAAATGTTTATTTGGAATAAATAGACATAAAAAACACTAGTGTACCCGTGCGAGAACTTCCCTTTATTAAGTTTTATCATCTTCCATATCTATCCTTTTCCATATTAACACAGAAAGTTGTGAACGAAACGAGTTAATTTGTTTAAAAGTGTATAAATGTAACTTGCAATGTATTTGTAGAATGTCATATAACAATTAAAACAATGAAATTGATGTTTGAAAACAAATTTTGATAAAAGATTTATTCAGTATTATGTACAAATGGTTCTAAAACAATTCACAACATTTCCTTAAAAACAGCATTTGAAGGAATAATCCAATCATCCTTGACAGCTTTTCGCTTCGCTTGATAGTCACAAAACTATTAGAAAAGATTTTTACTCTTGAGAAGGCTACGCAAATTGGCCGTGTGAAAATACAGCGTCGTGCAAGTGCTACCCTGGTCTTTGGAAATTTTCTAAACTTTATTACTGAATTGAGAGGTACTCCTGTGCAATTTAATCGCCCAGAATAGCAAGGAAATAGTTTTATTTCACATATAGGTGCAGATCCTGTACGTCTCCGAATAGGTAGGGCTGTATCGAGAAACACCGGACCAGCAGAATGTAACAAAATACTCAAGAAGCTCTCTCATTTTGTAGATTACGGTGCGAAGAACATTTCTGTAAGGTCTTTGTCGTCAAAATTCCAGATTTTTTAAGTCCCTAGAACGCTTCGTTTATGAGTTACTATACCAAACAGATTTTAAAACTTCTGCTAGAGTTCCAGGTTGTATTTGAAATGAATAGTATTCAGATGCGTTTTTTTAACAAATCGTTTTTAGTTATGATGTCAAAATGCAGTTCACCACGTCTCCTGAAATTCTCTTTCTTTAGAGACCTCGTTTATAAAGATTAGTTGTATGAGACACGAAATTCGTCTATACAACTGAAATAGTACTCATAGGAGAAGATTTTATGAAATAAACAATGAAACATGAGGCGATGTAGCAGCATCTGGACTATCGTTTGCTCTACCAAGTGTAAGTTCACATTTGGTGTCTGAAAAATGTGTAATATCAATTCCATCTAACATTAATGAACCTATGCAATCTAATTCCTGCAATGTTTTGCATTTTGGCTTAGCACACTTTAAAATATTCTCTGCTTCCTCTTGCTGTGAGCTTATCTTATGCACCGAGTACGTTTTTAAACTGTTCGTACGTGTGGAGAGATAACATATCAAGGTTTCCTAAAAAATGTATGTGTGAGGCGAAATAGAAAACAAAATACTGTAGAGAGCAGACAACAATGTATCTGTAACACTGTTCTTACATGATTAATAAATCCATCTTAGTAATAAATTTATCTAGCTTAACATCTACATCTTAACATGCCTAAATTAGTATTACTGAATGTGCTGATAGAAATGACCTCCAACTTTTCTTTCTAATAGTTTAATTTACATGCTGCAAATTTTCTTGCAAATGCAGTATCATAACTTAAAACTCTGACTTGAAAATTTGACCGAATTACTGCTGGTAACGAAAATACTGGTATAGTTAAAACTCACACAGGCCGGGTGATCTCTGGTTTGCGATGCACCTCAGTCTTTGCCTCGTCCACTATTATACGAGAGCGGGATATCGCTTGCCTGGACATGATCCGATTCTATTCACATCGATGCTTCTGGATCAGAAGCGTATCTAGGTATTCAGGCGCCCATGGCAAGCATAGAATTTGCGCCCCTGTCAGGATTCTTCAAATGAGGGGTGTTGTTATTTGTTTCTTCGGGTGTACACTAGTAAGGACAAGATTCTGATTTTGTTCAAAAAGTTTCATAACCAATTTATCTCGAAAACATTTGAGGGTTTTAATTTTTTTTAATTTCAGGAATGGAGATAATAATAACAATTCATGTTATCAATATTTATTAGCATTCGTGTTAAGAATGTAAACTAAAATGACAACTTTCAATAAGAATTCATAATTACTTACACATAAAAAATACTCTGAAACTTACAAGTGGGATACCATTACTATTTTTGTGTAGGCCAGATTTTTAACTTGTTGAAATATGTCTCACAGCTTGCAATAGAAACAGCAACAGTTAACATAATTTGAATAGAGAAACGTACTACATTTGATGACTTTGATATCCGCATTATAGCACAGACTCTCAATGTCGATCAAAAAGACGAATATTTCATCAGTATCTTGTAAGCAGGTAAATCTCATATGTAAGGTAATTTGTTTGTAGTTTTATTGCAACATCAGCATTTGAAATTGAATCTAATAATTATTTTTACAGGAACATTTTCTCCTTTAATCTTTAGGTTATGTATTATTTTTTAAGCAGTTTGAAAAACGTTTCAATTAAAATGTATTAACGCAAAGAAATAAGTAATACTTTCTTTAGTAAACGTGAAGAGAAGTTTAAAATTATTACATAAAATCAAATCCTAAAAAATGAAATATTATAAATTTAATTATTGGTCAAATCGTCTTTAAAGTTTTTGATTTTTATTCTATAAAAAATTGTTTTGAAAAATGCAATTAATAGAATGTTACTTCGCGCCAAAATAAAAATTACCAAAATTTACTTTACTTCGCGCCAAAATTTAAATTTTAACTATTTTAAAAATAGATTTAAAGATTAATATAATTCATCGTTAAATTTAATGTTTAAATTAAAATTCACGTAAATTTGATAAATAATTATGATATGTATGGAACACAGATACTGTTTAAAAATTTAGAAATATTTTCTTCCGCTATTTGAACTTACGTATAAAAAATTTAAATTATGTTTTCAACATATTGTGATATACCAGAACGGGACATGGTTTATTCATAATATTAGTTGTATACGGGGCGACTAAATGGATTTGTAAAATGGCGATATCCGGCCCTAGTAACGCCAGCGCAGAGGGTTGCTATCAGAGAGTATATAACAGAGACGGCACTCAATGTATATTGGAGAGCTCTTATTTGACATGGTGGGGGGAACCGACAGAGAGAGTGGGGGACGCCGCCATTCGCGGGCCCCAATAGCGTTGAAGCTTTAAAAATATGCCGGGAATACGAATCAGCCAATCACGACGACCCACTCAAAACGAGTAGCGAAGACGACCCCGGTGTCAAGAGAGTACAGCTCTGTTTCACTTCCAATATTATTTATATTGACTTTTGAATTTATTTATAAGTACATATGATTTGCAGATGAATTAAGAACAAAATAAATGTTACACTATTTAGGAATTTGAAGGCAGGGAAAGAAATCTAGGATAAACATGCAAAATAAACGAAAGTGATTTCACATTTTAACATTTATTTTCAAATTAAACATGGAATAATACAAAGACATAATACAAAGGCACAAAACACATACATCCAAAAATTGTGAAATATCACTAATTCAACTTTCTGTTGGCTCCCTACATACATATTTAAACCCTGACAATCTATTCAAAAAGAAATTTTAAAAAGCAGCAAAAACATAGCATAATTCATTGGCATACAGTGATGACAATTAAAAAACACACAGATATATGGATATTGCAATAAGCCTAAAGTGAGTTGCAATGTGAAAAGTATAAAGTGCACCGTTACCAAACAGTAAGAGTTAAACATAGGAAAATACAACTGAGTGATCGACTTGAACTTTTCTAGTCATAACATACAAACATAGATAAGTAAGATCCTATCAATTAATCTCAAAACCCTTTGGCCCAAGATTCAAAGCACTGAAATGAATCAACATACTAAGATTTGTAAATACAAAACGTGTAAATTGAATTCATATACTGTCAATACATTGATATGTAGTAAATATATACTTATGTATTTGCCCACTTGTTACAGTGCAAGCTCTTATTCATGCTCAGATTTATATGGAATGATATACATAATATTAACATAAATATGTACTAATACTGTTCAACTATGACTTACAATACACACCAAAGTTTTTAGTAAAATAATGTCTTAATCGAATGCTTCTCTTGCATAACTAGGATGGACAAATACTGTAGCTAGCCAGTAAACAAATTTTATACATTTGTGTGGCTGAAAACAAGTTCTTTAATCTTTTTCACACAATTGACCATTTACAAAATCTGCGAGTTACCGAGCATTGTTTCAAACATTCCAATGTGGATCAGTGCCTTTTGTTTTAATATTGCTTAGTTCTGGTAAAAACCCCATCCAACATGAGAGGGAAAACTGGAGACAAACTTTAATAATATTTTGTGGAGTGAATTCTGTAAGTTCTATAAATTAGATTAACCATGTACATTTGAACTAAATGTCTTTCTAATCTTTCATGAATAATTTTAAAAGAATATGTAATACATTGCAAATAAAATGTAGACAGGGCTGGGCAGTATTTAAATACATAAAATCGGTGTATTTAAAAAAGAAATACTTAAAATACTTCAAAAATACATGAAGATAATGAGGATAGTTTCTTTTTGTTTGATTTGGCTAGTGAATGGACCTCATTAAAAATAAATAAATAAAAGATTCTTTCAGCTGTAGAACTTGAGTTCTCTTCATTTTTAAATGACAAATCTAAATTATTAAACGTGATGGACAATTATCAAACAATAATACAAAGTTTATTCTGTATAACACTAGTTTATGTTCATCAGCGCCATTCAACATCTGTTTTCCTGTGCAGGCATTCACAAAGTAAGGGATTGCTTATGCTAATTTGTAATGTAAACGAAACAGGACCAATGACTTAAGCTCACTATAACTGAGAATTCACTGTATCCGAGTTCACTATCAACAGTAGGCTAATTACTAGAGGGTGGATTTGAACGAAATGTAATTCCTTATCTTTTCACTTTAGACCAGTAACTTTTAGTATAGATATTCATTTTATGTTATAACTAGAACTGGGAAGCTTATGCAAGCTTTTAGCACTGAAATATGCATACAAATATGCCACAAAAATGTTTGGTCATAAAAAGATATTTAACAAGATTACATATTTTTGCCACCCAGAGACAGGGAATATGCAAATTAAAAACAAAGTATCTACTCATTGTACTAACATATTTGAAGCAACAGGAAAGTTCATGCTTTGTATTAATACAAATTTTTTACTTGGAAATTTATGGTTTTGTGTTATTTTAGCGAAGAAGTCGAACAATATGAAAAAACATTCATTTATATGCCAAAAAGCTCTGAAAACACAAGGTATGCAGTATATGCAAATAATTTCTTATTTTATTTCCAATATTTTGCCATGAAACACACATTTTACAATTTCAGGGAAATATGACCATTGACAAAAAACTTGCAATTGCATTAACTTCCCAGCTCTTGTTATAACAAAAGGAAATGACCCCATTTTTATATGCCCTTTTTTGCATTTTTCATTGATTTTGACTACCAAGTCACTTTTTACTTCTTTCTGTCATCTTTAAAGTATGTTTTGCTAATTTCATTGAATTTAATACAGTTTTAATGGTACTTGCTTCAAGTAATGTTTACAAGATGCAACAAATGTTTTTCACAGAATTTCTGAGCAGCTTATTCAATTTTTGTGCTCAGAAATTGTAATGTCATCCATTACAAGAATGTAATCACCATTGTTTGGTGGATTTCACAATACCTGAAGACAGCCTGGTCCAGTCCAAACCCAAAGTTTGCAAGCTCTGTTCACTTGAATGAAAGGAAAAGACTAGAGACAAAAAAATAATGTTAAATTAAAATGTGCTCGTAACATCCTAAAAGCAAATGTGCAATAACTGTAAACAGTGAATACTTTACCTCTCTCCTCTGGTACACTCTGCAAGAATGCCCTGAGCATCCTGTCAGGTACCTCAGGACATACATCAGAAAAGAGAGTTGGTACTGCGTTACACAGCACTCTCCTAGAGGCACTAATCATGTGTGGTGTAAAATGATCTACGCACACATATCGACCACTAGTTACAGTGCGCCATGAACAGGAAGCCATCAGGACGCCAATTGCCTTCAGCTACTTTATACACCTGAAGTTATATTAAAAAAATTATCAATAATATTATCATCATCTTCTATTTATTCCACAAAAAAATATAGTGATGGTAATAATTTTCACATTTTCATGAATGTATTTCTATCGTACTACTACTACTACTACTAATAATAATAATAATGATAAAAGCATGAACAATATAATTTAATTTTATAAAAATGTAAGATTAACATATCGAGCACATGTGTTAAACACAATTACCTTCCAAACATCGTTGGGGAAAGCAAACAGATTTGGCCTTGCAGCAATTTGGCAACCAACACTGCTTCTGTCGTGGCATTTTGCAGGGAAGAAAAGGGTATCCTCTCCGATCCTCTCAATTGCCTTCAGCCCCTTAATACACCTGAAGTTATATTTAAAAAATTATCAATAATATCGTCTTCTATTTATTCCACATAAAATATAGTGATGGTAATAGAAATACATTCATAAAAATGTGAAAATTATCGTACTAATAATATTAATAATAATAATTATAAAAGCATGAACAATATAATATTATAAAAATATAAGATTAACATATCGAGCACGTGTTATACACAATTACCTTTGAACATCGCTGGGAAAAGCAAACAGATTTGGCATCGCCTCTGTCGTGGCATTTTGCAGGGAAGAAACAAAGGGTATCCTCTCCGATCCTCTCAACAAAGGTATCCACAAAAGGGCATTCGTTTTGCACAGCCACTATCGGCCACTCTTCGTGAAACGGTTCACCACGATCATAAATTTCAAAACATAGAAACAGGAAGTTACGTTCTCTTCGGTAGTTGTCAGAAATGGTCGCTAGAGGGTACTGTTGATCCCAGTAGTCGTACGTAATTTCCGGGCCCGGATATGGCGGACCCAGTCAGGCGTCCCCGGGCGTCCCCACCAGCGTTTATACGAGAAAGTGGTGGGAGGTGTGAAGGTTTCCCTACCCCGTGACGGCCCCCTGGTTGCTATGGTGCAGGGCAGGTAAATAAACTAGCTGCAAGCCTCGTAGGTGCCGGAACGCTGGCTAGATCGATATAATAAAGAATATGTGATTGGTCGAAAAACGTATGACGGACGAAGGCGCGGCTACATGGGGTTGTAAGAAATGAGCGGGTTGGCGGGGGGGCAATTAGACTTTCTGGTGTTTACCGCCGTGTTTGGGAAAAATAGAACGTGGGACGCTACCGACCCATCAAGGGTTGCAAAATACAGAAAAACATTCATTCGGACTTGGAGCTTCGTTGAGTGCAGATCGTTACAGTCTGACTCAGAGTGGTGGAGTGTAGGTCGTGAACTCGGCTCTTGAGTTTCGTGGAGTGCAAATAGTGTGCGGACCTTGTAGTTGAAAGTGAGACTTATACATTTTCGTGCGAAAAGTAACAGTCGTCGTCGGACTTAGAAATTATTTGCCGGAGTACATCCGCGGACTTGGGCAGTTTTGGGTGTTCACCGGACGATAGTTCGAACATTAGTATTTTATTAAACTCGTGTGAAAGATTATAAACCTAAAGCGTCGGAAAGAACTTAGCTAGATTTTATGCAGTGTGGACTGGATACTTCAGCAACCGCGCAAGATCAGAAGACAGAAGAGCGACTCGGATTCATCGGCCAAGTGAGAAGCGTCTTCGGAACGAGCGGGTCGGCAAGACGGTAACATATACTGCAGTATATTAAAATAATATCTTTTAAAAGGGGTCATGGCCATTAAGTAATCTGTTAAAATTAACATTGAATAAATTGTTAAATTTTGTTCTTTGGAAAAAGAAAAGAGTCTGTTCATTTGTCAATCATAAGCTTCTAATTAGTTGGAAGCAGAGAATTTCCATATTTCAGATTCCACGCCAGGCTGTACAGTCGGCAGATCAGGTAATCGGCTATCTTAGCGATAGCGAATACATGTAATCCGAATCCATCGGCCCAAGCTAGCTGGATGCCCATATAATTTTGACAGAATTAAATAGGGAAAAGTTAGTATTAGTTTATGTCACCTGTTCCTGGCGCCCACATCTTTCTATAAATTCGGAACAGGTCAAACTCACGACAACGTATTACGAAGTGAAGGATGAAGGTATATTTCAATATATACAAAAATATACAGTTTTAAAATTCGGATATACTGAAATATACCTTCATCCTTCACTTCGTAATACGTTGTCGTGAGTTTGACCTGTTCCGAATTTATAGAAAGATGTGGGCGCCAGGAACAGGTGACATAAACTAATACTAACTTTTCCCTATTTAATTCTGTCAAAATTATATGGGCATCCAGCTAGCTTGGGCCGATGGATTCGGATTACATGTATTCGCTATCGCTAAGATAGCCGATTACCTGATCTGCCGACTGTACAGCCTGGCGTGGAATCTGAAATATGGAAATTCTCTGCTTCCAACTAATTAGAAGCTTATGATTGACAAATGAACAGACTCTTTTCTTTTTCCAAAGAACAAAATTTAACAATTTATTCAATGTTAATTTTAACAGATTACTTAATGGCCATGACCCCTTTTAAAAGATATTATTTTAATATACTGCAGTATATGTTACCGTCTTGCCGACCCGCTCGTTCCGAAGACGCTTCTCACTTGGCCGATGAATCCGAGTCGCTCTTCTGTCTTCTGATCTTGAGCGGTTGCTGAAGTATCCAGTCCACACTGCATAAAATCTAGCTAAGTTCTTTCCGACGCTTTAGGTTTATAATCTTTCACACGAGTTTAATAAAATACTAATGTTCGAACTATCGTCCGGTGAACACCCAAAACTGCCCAAGTCCGCGGATGTACTCCGGCAAATAATTTCTAAGTCCGATGACGACTGTTACTTTTCGCACGAAAATGTATAAGTCTCACTTTCAACTACAAGGTCCGCACACTATTTGCACTCCACGAAACTCAAGAGCCGAGTTCACGACCTACACTCCACCACTCTGAGTCAGACTGTAACGATCTGCACTCAACGAAGCTCCAAGTCCGAATGAATGTTTTTCTGTATTTTGCAACCCTTGATGGGTCGGTAGCGTCCCACGTTCTATTTTTCCCAAACACGGCGGTAAACACCAGAAAGTCTAATTGCCCCCCCGCCAACCCGCTCATTTCTTACAACCCCATGTAGCCGCGCCTTCGTCCGTCATACGTTTTTCGACCAATCACATATTCTTTATTATATCGATCTAGCCAGCGTTCCGGCACCTACGAGGTTTGCAGCTAGTTTATTTACCTGCCCTGCACCATAGCAACCCTCTGCGCTGGCGTTACTAGGGCCGGATATCGCCATTTTACAAGTCCATTTAGTCGCCCCGTATACAACTAATATTATGAATAAACCATGTCCCGTTCTGGTATATCACAATACATTCAAATTAGTAACAAATGAAATTGTAAAAATCCAATAATACAATGTAGGGACCTACATGGCACGATAATTCTTTAACAACTTTTTCAATATCGCCGGAAATATTAATTTTTTTTTTCAAAGAATTGTCACTGTAACAAGGTCAGAATTTAGTATTCTTTACGGCTGCGAAACATATTTCCGAGCGTAAACGCGTCGAAAACATGTGAAGTAGTGACAATTATATATAATATACAGGATGTCCAGAAGCTCCCGTTACAAAAAAATACCCCAAATTCTGTGTTGCACGTCATGAAAAATGGCAGGTCCAGTTTTTTCGAAAAAAATTTTGTCTTTGAGAAAATTGAGTTTAAAAGTCACTTCCGGGCCGCGAAATTCAAACCGGCCGCTATGACACTGCAGACGGCGGCGACTCCTTCTGCGCGGAGCATTTCCTCGTTTCTCCGCGTAAACGGTTAAACAGTCGAGTAATATTCTGTATAAAAATAATAAAAGCATCGCGTAGCTTACACTAGAATACGTTAATAGTATAAAATGTTTGTAGGTTCTGTTTAATAAATATTTTAAATGTACTTATTGAAAATTTTGTTTTGTTCAAAATGATAGCCACGGTACACGGCGGCGTAAACGTAAATGATGAACACATCCAACACATGAAAAATACTGAATCTCCTGGAATGCTCGAATTGTTATTTTTAGCACATATTCATATGAACTAGTGCCTTGGGCTTAAGACTGCCACATGAAGATTATTCTAAATGTCGTGATAAACAAAAAAGGGTTTCGGAAATGAAATATTTGTTCATGAAAATAACAGGAAAATTTCTTTACAGAGAAGGTTCTTTCAGAAAAATAAATTTGGGAGAATATCAGAAGTAATTATGATACATTCTTTTTCCAAGGATCTTAACCTTCTTTGTTCAGAATTCTGAAATGAATTTTGTTAGGAAAATCGAAGTAAGTATATTGTTAATAGGGGAAAAGATGATGTAAGTTATCCAGAAGAATTATTTTTGTCAGCCTTTTTAGTAGTAATAATAATATCAATATCAGTAGTAACAATAATATCTGTCAGAATTGCTTCAATGTATGACAAGATACTTTGCTCTAGCAATTTATATTCAATAAATCATATGCAGATTTACATTGCTTTGAACATACAATTACAGATTACATACTTTGATTCTTTCACACTCGCATGAAAATATATTTAGTATTTTAAATGTGAGACAGTATTTATTATGTAAACCTATATTATATTATACATTACACTATGCAATACTTTTATATAGTATTAATGTAATTATATAATTGTATTATTTATTGAAAATGTTTGATATGTTACAGTCATGGCTGACCCAAAGAAAGAAGTGTATGTAGTACACAATGAGAACAAAGATTTATGAAGCTTGGCCAGAAACCCCATGAGCAGATCTGTAATGTAGGTATCATAAGTAAAATAAGATCAATACTGCAAACGTTCTGTGCAAAATAGGAATATTTTAAAAATATTTATTGTCAGAAATTCTTGCATTTTAATTTTCATGTTCACCTTCATATATTCTATTAAAATGATTTAAGCAGATATCATTAAAATTAATTTGTTTCAAGTGTTAAAAGTAATTACCAACAAGTGTGTAGTTGATAAATTGCTGAGAATACTGTTTCGAGGCTTACTCCCTATAACAGCATGTTCAATTCAACTGAAAATGTGTGATCTCAGTCAAAGGAATTCTTCAATAAGACTGTCCTTAGAAGATCTTGCTAGAAAATGGAAAAGGCCAGAAATCTTTGGAAGCAGGATTTAAAACAGGTATCTTAGTTTTCTAAATTCATTTACCCATTTAATACAAGGAAAATGATGTTCAATATCTTGAATTTAGTAAAGTGTTATGAATACATTATTTAATTATTTTAAGGTGTCAACTACAAACTGGAAAAATGCAGTGGAGTATTCTGGGAAAATACTGGTTGTATATAGAGAGAAGGATGGGATAGATTGTGAAAACAAATTTATTGTACATCTGATCAGGGACAGTGTAGATGAAGATTTCACAAAAAAACTTAACTGTAAAAACACTTGTTTGTAATTATTGTGAAATAAATTTAATTGGTAAAAAATTATAAATAGTGTTTGAACTCTTTTTTCCTAGTTTTTACTGTTGAATGTTTAGATGAAATATGTTATTGTAATTATGAAATGGAAACAAATGAAATTTATGAAATACTCTGATATCAAATTTTTAAAATTTTCCTTCCATTCATTCTATATTCTTATCAATCATTAACAATCTTTGAAAAAATGTAATTAATTTATTTATTCCTCTAAAGCTTTCTAATTATATTTGCCTTTTGCAATGAAGTAAAACATTAAACTTCTCATATTTCAGCATCATGAATTTCAGGAGAAAATTATGAAAATAATTGGGCCAAATGATAATTATTTCAATGTTTCAAAACATTCAGTTGATTAAAATTAATATAATGAGAGAAGTTCCTGATGACAGATTTCTTGAATTGCATATGTTTGAATGTAGCGCCAAAGTCTAGCTTCTTGTACATTTTCGAAGTTGGCAGAGCCGAATGACCGCCATATTGAAACTTCTAGGGACCAAAGCAAGCTGAAATTCCGTTGATCAGGGAACACTTTCTCTACTACACCTAATTTCCTGTGAGAGTGAGGTGATTCCTCAATTAACAGTACTAAATCATTCTTTCATAGTGGTGGTGACTCCTTTTTCTATTTAACCCGTTGCTGTAAGGTGTGAAGGTAATTTCGTGAACAATATATCCAAATTACTGCTAATTTATTATTGAAATTAAAGAACTGATGTGCAGGAGTGATAATATTTTCTTCTAACAGAACATGCCCAGGGTACTATTATATTCGCTTAATCCACACCGTTTCACGTGAGTATACTTGTTGAAGTTCTAAAGCAGTCTTCCGCTGTGACTTGCCTCTCATTGCCTGGCTACACCATAGTGTAATTTACTAATCGTTGTTTGAATGAGTAAGAACAATTTGGAAAGAACAATGTGCCATAAAATGAAGTAAGAGCAAATTGGAACTAATTTTAACCCCGTATCATCATAAAGCATGCATTTTAAATATAAAAGAAAGACGGAAAGTAATTGGAACATCAATGAAAATGAAAACTATATTTTATAAAAAAAGCGGAAATAAATGCAGCACCAGAAGCAAATGTTAAGGGGGTACATACGGTTATCAAATGGTAAATTTAGTGATTTTTAAATATTTTCTTTTTGCTAAACTGTGCAAGCTTTTATCTTACATTTTTTACAATGCATTAACAAAATTCAGGGGATAAGAAAAATGTCAGTTTGAATAAAAAATACTACAACAATCACAAATAACAATGTAAATTGTACACTACAACAATACGTCTTGGTACGGTTTTCCTTGTAACCCAAGTTGTAATTAACTTTCAATATTTATTTTTATTTGGAAATGTAGGTAAAACACCAGGTGTGAACATTTACGACAATAAAAAAGCTAGTTCTTCGATAAACATTTTAAAAATCTTATTCTTTTTTGTTTACATTTTCCTTTTTAAAAAAAATATTAAAAAATTGTAACTTCCACAAATTTCTATGTAAAGATTTCATTGTAGTAAATGTTGTTCGTGTCCATATGTAGAACGTTTTCTGAAAATCTGAATAAGATCCATAGGTTAGAAAAAAGTTATCAGGGCAACCATTTCAAAAATAGACGTTTTAAGAAAATCGGTGTTAAAATTTGAAACACATTTTACATGTCACATAAAATGAAGTGAGTTGCGTAAAACTGGCCTGGCGCATAAGTTAGTTCTTGTTCTTCCTCTTTCTGTGCTTCAATATCCTATTAGAGCCTTATCTTACTTTTGTGTCCTCTGTTGTTGACAATTTTGCTATTTTTTCTCTGAAGAGTACACTCTTCGGCATCCTTATTATTCAAGCATTTAATCATGTACTAATGTTCTAATGGTATTCACAGTCTTTCTATTTGTTTTTTTTTCCACTCATACCATTGTTAAAATAATAACACCATTTTTATGCCAATTTCTACAATTAAAAAAAAGCCAGTCTTTCGACACACTTTCCAATTTTTTGAATAGAATTTGCATTTTGCATTTACATTTAGTATCATACCACTAATATTTTTTTAAAAGATTTGGGTCCCTTAGGTCATGGAAAACTGGTTTTATAGCTTCCATGACTGCCATTGATTTGTTGTTTTTGTGCCTGTGTTGGCAATAATGTTTCCTAGCACTTCTTTCTGGTAAAATACTTGGTCGCTACGGGCACTAGGTATGTCATGGAGCTATGAATTAGCTATTCTTAGCTCCATGAGGTATGTGTTCCTCTAGGACAAAGAGAATGAATTGATTTCTCATCTGTTGATCTCTTGTGAAACCACGTGGTCGAATTGGTTTCATGTCTTCAACAGCAGATCTATTTGTTCTTATTACATTTCCATAATAAATGTCGTAATGACACTGTCAAGCGGAATAATAACAGAAGAAATATAAAATAATAACCAAAGAAAAACAGAAAGTATGAGAAATTCCTAGTTGAAACACACAACACTCTTAACGCTGTAACTTCACTCCGCAACGAACGGACCTTAGTACGAGAAATTAACAACTCTAAAGAAGATTATAAGATGAAAATAAAAATAAATTGAATGATCAGCACGAAGGGTGGCGGGGGCGGGCCTACTTGTAGTAGGCCTTTTAGTAGATGTTGCCCGCACAAAGGCAGATATTCTTCATAACTAGAGACCGGAAAAATATATGGTATGAACCGTCAAAATATGTACATAAATATGTAATGAAAATTGTAAGAATATGTAATAAATATGTAAAATTGGATATAATATGTAATATTAAAATACCCTAATTATAAAACTCAATTACGTAATACGAATTCACATTTATAAAAAAACTCCTATAGAAATTTTAAAATCAATGCGAACGTTTTTAAATCTTTTGGAAAGCACAGATTGATGTAGACTTGCACCATACAACTTTCCGATCAGTAGTAAAACCTTCACAAAATGTTATTCAGGAATGTAGTTTAGCAGCCAGACTCGAAGCAATAGAAGCCATCGTACAAAACTAGCGAAATCTACGACCAGCGAACAATCACTACAAAAAGGAATATTCTCATCGAACTGTTATACGACGGCGATCGGCAATGTTTTTTGGAAATTAAGGTTAGGGGTCGCCAAACGCGGCGTCAGTGATACTTTTCACACCTAAAGGAGAGTGATTTGTCGCTGACGCGCACTTCCCGCCACTGAGATACCTGAGGCAGGCGCGTCTTCACGAAGTGCACCTCGAGTGGAGTGCGCAGTAGCATGCAGTGATAATAAAGGAAAGATGCTATTTTTAAAAAAATGCTTCTTGTCATTAAAATATGTACGAAAATTGATATAATAAAAATAAATGTTGAGAAAATCGCGAAATATGTAAAATATGTAACGAAAAAATTGGATATTGTGTTAGGGAGGGTAATATATTCGCCAAGACAAAAAATTTGAGAAATGTAACTAAAAAACAAAAAAAATATGTAATTACATAAAAATCAGGCCGCTATTCATAACTCCCTAAACAATCACCACGTCGTTATGAAACTTAACACGTAAACAAAGGTAATGGAACAGATTATTTTGGTATTGTTTTTAAAAAACTCATTTTTTTCGACCCCGATAACTGTATGTACCCCCTTAAGACATCGCGTGTCGGCGCGGAGGCCATCGGAGAGACGGCAACACCGCCAGCTATCGATATGAGATCGGAAACGAGAGTACAAAGCAATTAATTTTGGATATGTGAAGAGAAAATAAAGAATATTTTAATTTTTCTAGTACGAGTTTGAGCTAAATTGGAAGCAAATAAAAGGGAGAATCAGGAAATGTTAAGAGAAAATAATGCTAAATTAGATGCCGCCAGTAATAAATTAAACGAAGATAATGCGAAATTAGATTCCGTCTATAATAAATTAAACGAAAATGCGAAATTAGAAGCTAAATGTGAAGAGATTAATAACTTAATGCAGCACAGTTTTGAAATGCTAAACGCAATGCACTTATTAAGGTGACGTAGGTCCAGTTTTCACGGATAACTCTGAGTTTTCGAAACTTTTCTAAGTTTGAAATTTTTTCGGCGTCTTCCTACAAGAACAAAATAGAAGATAGAAATTTTTCCTTTAAATGAAATTTGTTCTCAAAAATTAGTTCTTTGTTTAAGGTCATATACATTGTTTTGAAAATTTTAGTAGTTTTCGCGCAATATGTCGTGCAATATGTGCAAATTTAAAAACAAAAACAAGATACAAAAAGATTTTCTCAAAAACGGCTGCAAATTTTTTCTTTAAACGTTTGGTACGGATAGTGCTAAATGTACTGTATTAGATGACATAAACGCCATATTGCTATATTCTTTTGTTTTTTCCAAAATTGCAAAATTTTATTTTTTTTTACTTTCTTCCCACGTTAATATTTACATTAGCGGCAATTTGTTGGCATAATTATTTATATGCGTTCATGTGCTTTAAATAATGTCAAAGTTTTCATGAAAACAATCGTTTTCGGTAAAAATTACCTCAAATTTCCTCATTTTCAGAAACGCTCAAACGCCATTTTCTTATAAATGTCTAAAAAATTCTTCAAACTTTTCGATTGGATAGGGCTAATTGCACTCTTTAATATGAGGTAAAGTTTCTTTTGAGGTTTTTTTGTTTTTTCAAAAATTACACAAATGTAATTTTTTTTAAAGATCTCTCAAATCTTAAATATGCTCATCACCAGCAATTTGTAAACTTTATATTTGTGAGTGGAAGTGCTTCAAATGACTTCAAATTAAGTATTTTGAAAACTCAAAACTTTTCTGTGAAAACGAGCTTTAAATTTCACATTTTTAGTAGCGCTAAAACGCCATTATCTTTAAGACTGCACAAAATTTGTAAACGAAAATTGTCATTTAGGTCTAGGTTTTTGTGTTCTTGAATATTCTAATATGAATGTTTCCGTTCTACCATTAGGAGACCGAAAAATTAAGAAATTGTCAAAAAATATACATTGGGGGTGACAGGTTGCAGCTGGCAAGAGTATGTGGCAATTCCGAATAGCTAGCATAGATCGAAAGAAATAGAAAACTAATACGGGAAAGATTGTGCCTTTCTGTATCACAACTAGTTATTTTAGGTATTGATATAAGTTGCATATTACAATGTTCTATTGTTCTGCCAATAATTGTTTATCATGACAAACTCCGTTTTGATTCAATTTTTGGTCTACAAAGTGTGTATCATTGTGTTTTGTTCATTGTCAGGCCAACTACATTCTCAGTGGTAATGCTGATCCCTATTAGATTGTGAATTGTCTTGTGTCATGAATGCAATATTTGATTTTATAGCTCAGTTGTTAGAACATATGTCCAGTTATCAGAAAGTCACAGGCTCGGTTTCTGGTGCAATCGAATATTTGCACTTTCGCAATCCATTTTCAGATTTCAATTGCGGTGCATAAGCTTTGTTGGACCTGTTCCACTCTTCGTTCTACTGTCCATAAACAATGTTTAGATGATGAAAGTGATTTTATTTTGCTTGTAGGATTGGGACATTTGACATGCCCCACGACGTTATCTTTCGTACTTGCAACATAAAATGGCATTTTTACCGCTTGTATCATAACTATTTGTTTTGCCTGTGCAAAGGTGTGGTATTGTTTTCATTTGTTTCTTTTCACCACTGTTCATGGATAATGTTCTGTAATAATGCAGTATTCACATTTATTTGGCGTGTGTACAAGCAAGTAAGTTTGCATTTCAGCTGGTGTACCGTGTTTAATGCCCTGTGTGATACAAATTGTTAACATTAACCCATTTTCCCAAATTATTTTTACTGCAGTTATTTTAATGAAATTCAAAAAATCATCATAATTGAGTGCTAGTTTTTTAATTTTATCAAAACATAATTCAAATTATTAATTTGGGTAGGCGTGGAGGGCTGTCCTCATATGAGGACGCTGGGACTTGGTATGAAGTTTTCCGCAATAATAAAAGTAAGTCTTCATAACAAACGTTTATGCCCATTGGATTCGAATTTTTGTAATTAGTTTTAGAAATTTTAAACTAAACTAAAATAAAATAATTAAACAACTTAATTACGTGTTATTGTAATGTATCAACAAAGCAAATACAATTACCCTAGAAGAATATTTTCAAAAAAAGAACTTGATGGTAATAATTGAACAGACTTATACAACAAACATATTTTTTAATGATCTTGTACAGCTAAGATTGTAGTACAAAAGTAATTTGAGAAAAATCTACTTTGTTTTCTGAAGTGGAATAGACCAAAACAATCCACACAGAGAGTAATATTGCATTTAGCACAATATTTGCGAGGTTTGCATATGCATGATGGCTGCTGATATTATGCATAAGCAATCCTCGTGATAATGAGTCTTTTTCTATCGAATCTTACGTTAGGCAACATTCGGCTAGAGAAGACAAAATATACTTTCTTTCTTGCAGATTCTTGGACCTTTTATAGTTCGATTTTTATAAATCTACCTCTGAGGCCCGTCTTCCGAATGAAAACTATCGCGGCATTTCGCGTCTTTCTCGGTCGTTCCGCTAGATGTTGCATGATCAAGCAGTGATTGATATGGTCGCGATCATGTTACTTCTAGCGGCACGACAGAGAAAACCGCGAAATGCCGCGATATATTCCATCGTGAAGACGTGCCTGGAGAGGCAGCTTTATGAAAATCGCGTCTTTCTCAGTCGTGCCGGTAGATGTCACATAATCAAGCAGATTTCGCATAACCAAGCAGTGCAAGATCAAGCAGTCACATGATCAATCATGCGAGATGTAGCGGCACGATCATTACTCGAATAAACAACATGAAATGCAAATTCCAACTCTTTTACAAGTTCTTCACTTCACGACAAAATTGTATAACACAAAATCCCAGCGTCCTCATATGAGGACGACACTAAAATATCAACATCTCGAAAACATTGAATCAACTGCACAATTTTATATTCTTCGTAAAGTATGAGCACAAACTAACACTATGTAGTCAGTTTAGCAACTCACCGAAATTTAAAAAAGTAGATATAATCAAATTTTTTATCAACACAAAGTATAAACTCTCTAACTTAGGAAGCTAGAAAAACTACAAGAATATAAATCTGAACAGTAACAAACGCTTATATTTGTGAATTTTTGCGTTTATATTTTTAAATGAACCTTTGCAGTGTTGCCACACAACACTGTGATGGAGAACACAATTTACGATGTAATGAAATAATAAAAAAATTCACTGTCCTCAAATGAGGACGCTGGTACTTAATGGGTTAATGGAATTAAAAAATCGTATAATATCGATATGCTCAAAAAATACTAATTTTCCTACCCTAATTTGACTTTCTCCTTCCAGAAAATTATTATAATTATTATTTGGTATTTTTTAATAAATTAAGGATAAATTATGGAAGTGAAATTTTATAATTCCCGCGTAGCTGGTTTTATTTCAAATTTACTGATTACTTCTACGCTATTGGCTGTCCGTTTGCCAAATAGAAAATAATACAAACCAATGTGGAGGACCGGAAGTTGTTCAGACACGGCTACTCCGTTTATAACATTGAGTGCCGTCTCTGATATTTACTCTTTGTGCAGGAGAATATTGCTTGTTATAGAGGAAGTTTGATTTACAGCATTGTCGACAACATAATATAAATTGTTCGTTTGTGATTTGTGAACTGGCTGAGATAATGATGGAAGATATTAATATTTTAGCGGAAAGCATTATCAAAATAGAAGCGGTAAGAATTTCTGTATATTTGACATGATGTTGAAATGTTATTTGTCAAATTAAGATGTCCGATAATTTAGGGCATTGTCTTATGAAAAGTAAATTTTTGAAGCTCAAACTCAGTTGTATTAGATGCTGTAAGTGAGCATGTGTTCATGATTTGCTTACTTTTAAATGATTGTTTTGTGTTACCTCTAGGTTAAAGAAGAACCGATTGATATGAAAGACGATATTTCCTGGAATGCCTGTGTGAGTAATATTTGCATTCATGTCATGATTTAATCTGTGTTTTCTGGTGAATGGAAAGTTTTTGTTGGTTTGACATATTAATATTTGGAAGGAGTAGCCACAATTATGAAAGTAGATATTTCAGCATTGAAGAATGCTGAGAGATGGGTGATGGTGTGTTAGGTTTCAGTGCTCAGTGCTGGTTGAATTTCTGATTGGAGAAGGAGAAAATTCGAGCTTCCACAAAAAAGCCTGATTTGTTGTTATGGCTGAAGGAGAACTGTGAATTTGAAGGTGAATCTGATTTAATAGTGTTTATGCTTAAAAGGTGGCTTCTGAAAGTAATACCATGCTATGGAAACCAAATGCTATCTACCTTCTGCCTCCATGGATATAATGTTAATCCTGCATGAGGAGATTAAAAAGAAAGGGATGTTAACTTCACTGGAGAGATGTAACAACATTTGCATTTGAATGCACCATGAACCATCTCCTTTGTGAACACTTCATTTGATTTGAAATTTCAAACTTTTGAATTGGAAGTTTTGCTTTTAGGTGTATTAAATTTAACTGCATTAATCTGTATATTAAAAAGCGGCTTGTAGACAAAATATTCTTGAGTGTGTTCTTTTTAGGGAATTTTCATGTAGCATATCTGTGATTCAAATGGTGTTTGTCAAATCTGCTAGTCAAATGGAACTTCCTTTGGTATTATCTTAAATTTATTTTCAAATTTAACCTTTGTTACAGATCTTTTACAATAGCAATTTCTAACACTATTTGGCTATCCAAATAACTTAGGATTATTAGAACTCTTTTGAAAATATAAAATAAAAAACGCTAAAATTTGCAAATCCTTCGTTAAGTTGTTGAATAAATAATCCATCAATACAGGTCAAAAATATTTTAACAAAAAACATGTAGAATTTTTAACTAACAAAAGATTGAGATATTTTCACAAATTAGTATAAATGAATTAAATTTGTAGTTCATATTAATTTTATCATCAATCAAATAGCAATATTTGAATTTATTTTGTTATATTGTTAGTAAATTCTAATTAAATATATTAAATTAATATCTAATTAATTCTTATAATATATATTATTAATATCTAATTAATTCTTATAATATCTAATTAATAATTATCTAATTAAATATATTAAATATTTAATTTCTTTTTAGTGTTTTTAAATGTAGTTTAAAAATGATGATAATGGTATATAATCACATTAGCATTTTACATAAGTTTTCAGTCACTAACGGTCTGACGTTTTAATGAAACCAGAAAAAATAATTTTCATTGGGTGTTGCTGAAACATAGTGTATTTTGAACAGTGTGAGATGGGATAATTTAAAAAAAAAAAATTTTTTTTTTGTATTAAATTAAGAACAATGTTTATTTGTTTATTTTTGTATGCAAAACCATACTTTTGTTCTGATTGTAACCCTTAAGTGGGAACACTGGTCTCTCAGACCCTATGTCTATTTCGTTTTGCTAATTTGTCTATACTGATTATTCAATGCTGAGCTATGTATCATTCGAGAGTTGCTATTTACTTATAATATTACATGAAATTGTGGAAATTCTTTCGTGAACAGATGTGAATGGTTAAGATGGCTATGTCCTGTGTGAAGTCTTGCAACAATAGTTTCTTATTTGAAGGAAAGGAGCATTTTTTTTTTGAAAAATACTTTTTCTGATTTGGTAGAAGTGACTAGAATGTGCAGTGTTCCAGTGGAGCTTAAGACCTCAGTGGAGTTCTTTGTTTATATTAATATGTGAAACTATTTTATCTTGGAGAGAGAGTTTAGTTGCTTGCTTAGCAGCTGAATCCACCAGGATATTACCTTGGATTCTTTTATGGGATGGCAGCTTGAAGGATTATTTATAGAAGACAATATAAAATTTACTGCAGAAATTGAGAATCAAAACTAATAAATCTTTTAGATATAACCATTCATGAATGTAACATGGGGTTATACATGGAACCCCATGTATTGCCCCCCATGGGGCATGTACATTATGCATCAGAACATCCCTTGTCTCAAAAAATTGGGGTTATATATGGTCTAGTAGATAGGACTACTAAATTAGGAAATTTTAAATTTCATGAACAAAAATTGGAAAGAGTTTTAAAAATACTATTACGATATAATAATCCTGCCACCTTTGCCAAAAGATATATGAACAAAAGAATGTTCAAATTAAGGAATGACATCAAAAAAGACAGAGAAACTACAGAAGGTCCTTGTATTGTGCTGCCGTATATTACCTCTCTTACCAACAGAAATTTTGGGCGTTTCAGAGACAATCATCTTAAATTTATGATGGGATACAAATGTACAAAAAAGAATCAGATTGTTAAAAACCTTAAAGAAAAATTTAACAATTTGAATCAGGATAATATAGTATTATACACGCTGGATTTCTTGAGCCCCGGTATACTTACCCTCACTCCTTTGCCAACTTTAGTTGAATTAAGAATAAATGGTAGCAACGAGCGTTGTAGACAAAATCTGGTAATTCGCTCCCATGTAATAGAAACTATTTTGCATTGAAAACATAACTTCAATTTTGATATAAAGTACCTTCTGTCAAAATATCCTAACTCCTCTCGCAACTAGTGAAGCAAGAGCTCAAGAAACATGGGCCTATAATGTATCAAATTGCTTGTAAGGATTGCCAACTTAATTAGTCGCTGATTGATGTATAATAGATCTATAGTCCTATTTGAATTGTATTAATGCATTGTATGTGAGAATAAACATTTTTTTGCTGGAGAGAGAATGTATTGAGGTTTTGAGTAGGATGTTTTGAATTTGGTTTTGCAAATCCAATGAACAAATTTGTTGAGGGTTGATTGTGCTTGTTGTTTAGTGGTGCGAATCTTATTGCCACTGAGTGTTACAGAGAAGTCATCTGCAAGTATACTTTTAGGTGTCGAGGGACTTACAAAGTTCTGTTGTTGATTGTGATTAAAAACATGAATATACAGATAATAGACCCTTGAAGGTCATAGTTTCGGATGCAGTATTTTTTGGTTAAAGTAATTTGTAATTAAAAACCTTTAGATGTATTTTTTATGAAATTTGCTATAAATATCAAGATATTACCAGTTATTCTCCATCGAAGTAATATGTAATTAAGTCTATTTTACTCTTTTTAAGGATTGCCATTTTGATCGATTTTCTCCAAGAGTTTGGAAAAGAGTGAGTAGAGAGGAGGTCGTTAATTAGGAAGCGATGTGAAGTAATGCTTTTAGAGGATGTTCTCATAGAAATATGATGTAGATACCACCTGGTCCAGGACTAGAATTGTGGAGTTTATTCAGAACGTTGTTTATTTCACACGGTGTAGATGGATCGTTTAATTCTGAGTTAGAAGATTGAATTTTTTGAAGTATAATATTCATTGTAACGAATGATGTGGCTGTCAATTTTAAATTCTTTATAATAATTGTTTGCATGCGGGTTATTTGCAAAGGTCAGGGCGAGGATAATTGATATATCTCTATCAGTAGTGACTAAATGATTGTTATAAAGTATACATTTTGGAAGTTCTTTAGATTAATACGAGTCATTGATGCAGTTGATTTTTTCCAGCCTTGGGAAGTGTTGGCTTCTGTTATTGATGAAGTAAAATTTATCCATGACAATCGTTTTTTTCTTTATAGTTTCTTCTTGCTTTGGATCAAAGACTTGTATTCAGTCATTTTAGAAATTGTGGGATGTGTAGTGAACATAGAAAAAGCATGTCTGTAAAGTTAATGAACTATTTTGCAATTGTTGTTCAACCAGGGGAGCTTTTTCCTGTGTAGTTTACGAGATTAGAAGATTATGTAGATTGTGAGATTAGAAGCTTGAAGGATGGTTGAAGTAAAATTAATTATTTTATCTGTTAGGGGTACAAAATTAAGTCCATCATTTGCAATACTTTGATCTATTGATTAAGAAACAAATTCTCTAGCTTTATTAAAATTTTCTAACGAAAAGTTTCATGTAGGGTTTGTATTAATGCAACTGTATTGTGATGAATATTTAATGTTGCTGAATAAAATTGGGAAGTGATCACTTCCAAATGGACAATCCAAGTAGTCCCAGTGGATTCCTACAGATGAAGAAGAAAAAGAAAAGTCAATGTTTTAGGTTCAATGTTTGTTTCTATTCATAATAATAATAATAATAATAATAATAATAATAATAATAATGTTCGGATCTTTTAGAATATTTTTGATCTATTTTCCTTGTGGGTTTTTACAAAAAGTGATGACTGAGATGTGTTCATTCGGAGAGAAATTGTGGCATAAATAGTGTTACATAACCATTACAAATGGTGAGAGAGTACATGCTGTTTCAACACCACTAGTTAGATTTGAAAATCTTTTGATATTTTAATCATCATGATAGTGTGTTTCATCTATGATTTTAAGTAATCGGCTGATATTAGAGGAGAAATTTGTCCAAAGTTCATCCATGTGCTTTTGATTTTTGGTTCTTTCTAGTAAGGTTTTTAGCTTAAGAAAATGTTTTTTGAGTTAGATAATATATGTTTATGAGGAGAGAGTTTGTACATCTATTCTGTCAAATTAATTATCAGGAGAAGGAAGCATTATGAATTTTTGTGCTTGTTTGTGGCATTATTTTTACCGTTTTATGTGGAGGGTTTGTAATCAGAATTTAGAAATTGAACAGGAAGAGGGAGAGAGAGCTATTGTTTAGGTCTTTTCTTCATAGAAGTGCAGATAGGAGTAAAAGGATGTTTGAAGAAGAGGAAATTCAGTAGTTTCTTCTTGTTGAGGAAGAATAATTTGTGTCTTGAGGTACAGGTAACGTTTGTTGTATTGTTGATTGGTGTTGTATGGACGTAATGTTGGGGGGGCAAGTTGATGGCCAAATGTCTAAAAGTTCTTTACCTTCGAAGCATGCAGGTACTGTTGAAGGATAGGTCCAAGTAGATGTGCCATCATAGCCTATCTTTGAAAGAGTAGGTATTTTATTGACGTCTTTAGAATGGAAATAAATTTGACACCAAAAACTGATGATGTGAGTGAATTTATCTTCAGACATCCCAGCTTGTATGAATGTGTTTTTGTATCCGTCTTAAATTTAATTTTTTTGTTTGGTTTCAATGACTGAGGGTCAATCCATTTTAAGTGGTCCAGAATTTAATAAATTGGTCGCTCGACCATCTCGAAAAAAATTCATATTTTGTTCATAAATTTCCTTATGTTTTGGCTGTTCAAACCATCTTTAACTTTTTTTTTATTGTACCTAGTTTACAAATGGCGGCCATTTTTGTTTCGCGCCCGTGCGCCATTTTTCACGTTCGCAGACATTTACTCTTTCCTAAATTGCTCAGCTCTCGGTTGTTCTAGCATTCTAGAATAAAAAGCATTCGATTCAGCATACTTTGGCCTGCAAATAAAAATATTATTTACCTATTCTCTGTGTTTTTATTTGGGAAATATTTTCAACCAAATCTATGGAACGCGAATGAACGAAATTCGATTTTCAGAGAGTAATTTTTCAAAGAAGGAATAGAATCTAAGCCTTAAGTTTTTCTGTGCCTTTACACACAACAGTATAGTTACTTTTTGTAAAATTTCATTGTTATATAACGTACCCCTTGAAAATTACATCCTCTTGAACATTGGAATTTTGGATTTTTTCCCAATTTTGAACTGTAATATCTCTGGTGGGGGACCAGATAAAAATCTGAAAATTGCACACGTGCTAGACCGCTATCATACCCAAACTTCAGTAAAAATTACAACTTTTAGATTTAACTCGAAGTATTTTTAAAAAAATGGAAAACTTACGAAAAAAAAAGCTTCATTCCCCATTGAGGATACTTTGTGCCAAGTAGTAATCACATTATTTTGAAGCTATATTAAACTAAAATCTACATTGATTTAAAATAATTAATTATACTTAATAATTAATATACATAAAAGTGGCCTAATATATAATTTTCAATATTACGTATACCTTACTCTGAAACAAACTTACAATTTGACATCTACGTCCGTAATTGAAAATATGGTTATCTTGATTTTGAAATCTGAACCGCTTAAAACAAAAAGTATTTATAAAATACAACAAATAAATAAATTCAGCGTTTTGTTTATGTTTTTGCGCTTAAATTTGCCATTCTACTTACTATTTCTGAAGGTTTCTAAGATACGAACAGTCACACAGTACTCCTTAGATGCAATGATCGCAACTGAATTTTAGAATAACATGGACACAATCATTTCCTTGGTATAAGATTGTCCGAAAAAGTTTTTTTTCTTGTTAGTTGTGCAAACGTTGTGCGAGCCAAAGTTATTTATCTCAAAGCTTTTGATAAAGACATTTTATGAATTTTGTAAGGATTTAAAAAAGATTGGCCAAAGAGATCAAATTTTGTCTCTAGATACTTACAGAGAGATGTGATATCACAATTATTCCTTAATGAAAACAACATTCTTCTCTACATCAAAGTCTTCAATTGACGTAATGTCCTTAGGAAAAATATCATGAAGGTTTATGGCCAACTTTATTAGTAATATCAGTATACAGCAATCACACTCCATTTTCATAAACGGTTCCATAATTGTGCACAAAGGCACAGATTAACACGTTTTGACGTAAAGGGAAGACAACCCTCAAGCCACAAACTCATAGAAAACTATTCGAAAGCCTGTGTGATCTAGAAAATGCGTTAAATCCTCGTCCCACCGCGTTGGTTCAGTCAGATACACGAATCTTCGGTTGTTGATATTCTAAGAAATAATCAGAGGTGCGGAGTCAAGTTTGGCAGTAGCTTCGATTCTGCTTTCCTAAACTGCACTGGTCTAATATCCGCTGATTTTCTTGCATTTTCTGTTAATTCAGTCACGTTATTTTCACTAAGAAATACGGTGCGATCGTCCGTATTTCTGCAGAAACCTTCAGAAATAGTAAGTAGAATGGCAAATTTAAGCGCAAAAACATAAACAAAACGCTGAATTTATTTATTTGTTGTATTTTATAAATACTTTTTTGTTTTAAGCGGTTCAGATTTCAAAATCAAGATAACCATATTTTCAATTACGGACGTAGATGTCAAATTGTAAGTTTGTTTCAGAGTAAGGTATACGTAATATTGAAAATTATATATTAGGGCCACTTTTATGTATATTAATTATTAAGTATAATTAATTATTTTAAATCAATGTAGATTTTAGTTTAAAATAGCTTCAAAATAATGTGATTACTACTTGGCACAAAGTATCCTCAATGGGGAATGAAGCATTTTTTAAAAAATACTTCGAGTTAAATCTAAAAGTTGTAATTTTTACTGAAGTTTGGTATGATAGCGGTCTAGCACGTGTGCAATTTTCAGATTTTTTATCTGGTCCCCCACCAGAGATATTACAGTTCAAAATTGGGAAAAATCCAAAATTCCAATGTTCAAGAGGATGTAATTTTCAAGGGGTACGTTATATAACAATGAAATTTTACAAAAAGTAACTATACTGTTGTGTGTAAAGGCACAGGAAAAACTTAAGGCTTAGATTCTATTCCTTCTTTGAAAAATTACTCTCTGAAAATCGAATTTCGTTCATTCGCGTTCCATAGATTTGGTTGAAAATATTTCCCAAATAAAAACACAGAGAATAGGTAAATAATATTTTTATTTGCAGGCACACATAAACGGCACACATAACGACAGATTTTATTAAAAAATATTGGTATTGTAAGGCTCCTAGATTACCCTTCAGCTTCGCCAGTGATAAACATTCTGACTAGTTATTTTTATTGTGCCTCGGAAGTGTAGAATAGTATTGGATTCGGACAAGCAAATCGAAATTGAGATTTCCGTAGTAAAATACGTTCTGAGAATGCCCGAGTCGATACATTTAAGAATGAATGGAAGTGTCACAGATAACATGGACAGCTAATAAATTTTAGATTAGAAACTGTCATCCAATCGGGAGCTTATATGTCGCTAGTGACGTCATGGTGACGTTCAAGCTCCCGATTCGATGAAACAGTCATCAGGTGATTCCTGTCATGGGCAGAGTTGCGAAAATCGCAAGTATGAGTTTCTAATCTAAAGGTTTATTAGCTGTATAGTGCAGTAATAGCGCAGTATAGTGCACGAGTAGGGTCTGTTAGTACAGTTCCGAATGGAGATGGACTTAACGGCTTTTTTTTATATCCTACCAAATTGAGACTCGGTTAGATAACGGTCAAGTTTTAGAAATAGTTGTTTAAAAGTAGTTAAATATTTTGGTATATGCACATAACACTGGCCGACATTTTCAAACTTTTGAAAAGTTACAGAAACAAAACTCACTGATTCTGACCAATTTTGGGTCGCCGAATACGAATATGTTAGCCGTTTTACTAGATTAGCTCGCATTTTTGTGTAACGCATAGTTGCCTAATTTACCGTTATAGGCGTAATGAGGTATCTTGAAGGTACCGGAAAATGAGCTGTTTGACTGCAAAAAGGGAATCAAAACTTCATTTTAGCACGTCTCAAAGACAATCAATTTTTAAATTAATTTATTAATCTAAACATTTAAAAAATTATTAAGTTAGTTTACTAGCATTTAAAACTGTACTTCGGCATTTACATACTCAGAATAGTTCATAAGGTATAATGTTCACAGATGCATACAGATCATCAATTAGTTTTGGAAAACACTGTCTAAGATACTTAAATCCTTCACCTACTTTGTCTATTCCTTTTACGAAATTCATGAGGTCCAACTTAATGTGCAGAGGCGGAAGCAGTACCTTGCCTGGATCGACCAGAGACTCATACTTGACGTTGTTGGTACCGGGCTTAATTGACTCTTGGGGGACCACTCCTTTCGTGAGAAATTTTTCCTGTAGTTCTTGAGTCCCAGCGACGCAAAAAAACAAAAAAAGTGCTTTGTAAATCCACCTTCCAGACAAATATATAATTTTGCAAATACTTTTAGATCTCCATAAATTTGCCAACCCTGATCTTTGTATTTGATACGATTTAAAATGATTGCGAGATCCTCGTAAGTCTCTTTCATTGGAACAGTATGCCACAGGAGTAGACGGCAGCTTATTTCCATTATGAAGCAAAACTGCTTTCAGACTGTACTTACATGAATCTACGAAAGGACACCAATCAGATGATTGTGTTGGATTCCTAACTCATTGATCAGACCATTGATGTCCGTGCATACGCAAAGGGAATCTTTCATTCTGTAATATTCTGAAAAAGGCTCGTTCCTTTTCCTGTGATGTGTAAGTAGCTTCGGGAGCCAGTAAACACCATTCTTGGAGTCTAGCACCCAAGAATTGAGCTCTTTCGTAAGTTGTAAGTCTCTCGCTAAATCGTTCAATTCATGTTGAAGGATGAAATAAGTCTCATCTTTTAAATGGAAGGGACTGTCAGATCATCAAATATTTAGTGTCCTCATCGGTTCCCGTAGGTGCTGCAATATCGATAGTTTCCTAATCGTACGGAAGAGTAGATGCAGGTAAATTTTCTCCATGAGGCACTGGTCTGATCACGGATTGCACGTCTGTATATACGATGGCACGCTGTTTCTTCTTGTTACTTCCTGCTGTATTGGTCATTCAGAAATAAGTCACTATAGAGATTTTAGAGTTCTCTCCATATCATCGGAACAGCAAAAGGCATACTTTTCTTGGTTCGTTTAAGCCAGGCCGTCAGACACATCAGACAACGCACAAAACGGGCCCAGCTTTTATCCTGATCCTCAATCTTACAATCAATATATATAAGATGCTAACAACAAGAAGCTCCTGTATTTCACCTAATGAGTGAAATACTATTTATTTCTCACTCGAGTAACATTGTGGACATGGTTACTTTGATGATAACTGAAGCTGTCCCCACGAAATGGTAGAAACTGGCAACTATGCGTTACTCAAAAATACGAGCTAATCTAGAAAAACGGGTGTCCATTTCGAATGCAGCATCCTGAAATTAATCTGAATCAGTGGTTTTCCTTTTTGTAACTAAACTGACGTCGATCTGTGTAATGAAACGAAAAAATTAAGCTGCACTTCGGGCTATAGATGGCAGCTAGCATAAGTACGTGGCAATTCCGAATTGCTAGCGCAGACCCAAGAAAATAGAAAACTAATCCGGGAAATTCTATGCCATTCTGTAGCACTAGTAGTTATAATGTATTTAGACCGTCCGCACTTTGCTTATTGTAAGTATGTAGTAAGTTATGTACAACGCTCACTGCCCCTCCCCACCGAAATCTTCCCCTTATGAACTCCTTATCCCCCTTCCCTCTCGTCGGAGCGGCGCCGAGTGCCGACTAAAACCACTTTTTAAAGGCCCATTCACAATGCAAACTAAACATAAGCATGACGTTAACATAAAAGTTAGGATTACGTCCATATGCGGATCGTTCACAATGCCTTCGCATAAGCATAACACATAGGACGTTAACTTAGAAGCTTGCAAGCTTCTGTGCTTCTGCTTATGTCAGAAATAAGAAATGAACCAATCACAGTACGCTTAAGTCCAAATCGAGTATCGAAATAGGATCGAAGTCTATAGATCGAACAAAAGACTTTGTTTCTACATTGCTTGTTTGATTTTCGACGGTTTTCTGCGTTGTTTTGTAGCGTACGATCTTTTTGTAGTTTAGTTTTGTTGTAATATTCATAGTAGTATCATTTAGTTAAAATTTTTATTGAAATTAAAATACCTAACCTAACCCAACCCAACCCATGGCCGCAAGGCCGAGACCCGCTGGTAGGCCTTGGCTCGTAAAGAGCTGTTGTGCCACAGTACATACGTACATGTTTATATAAACATGCATGTTTTAAACAAAATTTCAATATATATATATATATATATATATATATATATATATATATATATATATTGTAGCGATCCTGAGCTCGCTCAGAATCGCTAACAACTTGGCAAAGAGAAAAAGATTGTCAGCCAGATTCGCCGCGCGCTCGCGGCGACGGCGGCGGCGTCCCGTCGCCTTATCAGCGGTCGCTGGAGGGGAGGCGCAGGGGAGAGTTGTCACCCTTACGCGGTGCTGACGTACGCGGCGGAGGGCGTGAAACAAACGGTCAGAGATGAGGAGAATGTTTCGAGAAGCGGAGGTGTGAGTTTGGACTAAGCGAGAAGCGTGGCCGCGAGACCAGTCAGTGGAAATAGTACCACGTTAAGGCGGTCGCCGTCCGCTTGTTCTTCCAGGACACCCTGTTGTTAGAGCGAGCTAAATATTCCAACGGACTAAGGTCGGTATTTCGATTCTTACGTGCCCCATCGGGCACATTTCATCCGAACTGCCCGATTATGTGTTCACGCCGTTCACTGTTGGAGACAATTCCACAGACACAACCTCCGAATTAAGGTGAGGTATGGTTCCCGTAGTTCACCTTCGGAGATTGTTTTGCCATTATAAAACGTGTTTAATGACTGGTACATCCGTGCCATGTGCATTCTCATAGTATCTTTGTAACATGTGCAGAAGATAGTTGCAGTTATGGATTTTTGTGTGGGAGGAATGTACTGATATTTGAAAGAATTTTGCCATGTTAATAAACTAGAAGTGCAAGTTCTGTTTTTGAAAGGAGTATTAGGATGGTAGTGTTAACACCAAGGTGAAGCTACAAATCTATTAGAGCTATTTAAGGACCATTAAGGAAGTCATAAAATTATATTTTGTAGGAGTCATTGAAGAAGTTAACTGAACTTATTACACAAGAAACGTAACAAAGGGTAATTTTATGTAGTTTTTCAAGTACCTTCTTTTGACGATGCTCGAAGTTATTCATGTATAATTAAAAGTGTAGTGAAAATCATATTTGAAACGAACTATTGAAGAAGATGAGAAAACTTGAATGTTGTACAATAGATGTAAAATGGGGTAAATTTCTTTAGTTTTTTTCAAGAATTTCTATTGAACGTTGTTTTTTGTTCAAAAACTATATTAATTCAGTTCAACAGAATATAAGATATTTTTTGTAATTTTATTTCTTTAGATTTTGCAAGAATTTCTGTTGAAAATTCTGTGTTTTCAAAAAAATTATTCAGTTTAACAGAATACGAGATATTATTTTGTACTCTCATTTCTATAGTTTAAAAAAAGGTGTTGAA